>RXON01002421.1:0-15339 GCA_009667805.1 Leptobrachium leishanense
TCTTTTCTTCTAAATGAAATCTATTCTATTTACTTGGTGAACCAATATTCTGGACAAGATGGCTGCCTGGCTTATGGTAGCAACCATCTTTCAGCCTGGTTCTCCTTCAAACCCCTCCCCAAAAAATCTATTTTTTACTTTTTTTTTTCCTGCAATATAAAAAAGATAGTATTGCCCCAGCTGACCCACGATAATACTGTATATTGCCCCCAGCTCACATGGATATATATATTGCCCCAGCTCACATGGACATATATATTGCCCCCAGCTCACATGGACATATATTGCCCCTAGGCCACACATGGATATTTTTGCCCCCAGCTCCTGTATAATTTGCCCCCAGCTCATGGATATATTTGCCCCCAGCTCATGGATAATAATGCCCCAGCTCATGGATATAATGCCCCAGCTCATGGATATATTTACCCCCAGCTAATGGATATATTTGCCCCCAGCTCATAGATATATTGCCCCCAGCTCATGGATATTCTGCCCCAGCTCATGGATATACTGCCCCAGCACATGGATACTGCCCCAGCTCATGGATATATTTGCCCCCAGCTCATGGATATTCTGCCCCAGCTCATGGATATACTGCCCCAGCACATGGATACTGCCCCAGCTCATGGATATATTTGCCCCCAGCTCATGGATATACTGCCCCAGCACATGGATACTGCCCCAGCTCATGGATATACTGCCCCAGCTCATGGATACTGCCCCAGCTCATGGATATACTGCGCCAGCTCATGTCATGGATACTGCCCCAGCTCATGGATACTGCCCCAGCTCATGGATACTGCCCCAGCTCATGGATATATTGCCCCAGCTCATGTCATGGATACTGCCCCAGCTCATGGATATACTGCCCCAGCTCATGGATATACTGCCCCAGCTCATGGATATATTGCCCCAGCTCATGGATATATTGCCCCAGCTCATGGATAGATCTGCGCCCAGGCCCAGCTCTGCGACCGCTGCGACCCTGGTACTTCCGCCACTGAACACACCATTGCACATTATCCACAAATTTTTACGCAGAAAATAAATTCGAGACTTTTCCATTGACGATCTTTGTGGTTATTGTCATGTTTAGGTAACTTTCTACAAAATGTTCAAAAATGGGAAACCTCTTAGTGTGTTTACAATTATTATGTATTTTCCCACTTTTTTTTTTTTTTGGATTCAAAGCTTTTATTTAGGCTTGTAACAGATAACAGTCCAGTGTGCAAGAATAACAGCTTTCAACAGATATAGTAAGAAAAAGCATACAGTAGTTGCAATAACAAGTAACACGGTTCAATACAGGTCATAATGTGTAAGTCTATTGAGCAACGAATAACGTTATTTTCATTGTGAATATGCTCTATAAAGGGTGCTTGTGTCCAGTAGTTCTCCGCATAGGTTTGGTAAGAGTACTCCCGTTATAAGAGGGGGGGTAGTGAGTATGTAGAGCATCGGAGAAAAGGAGGTCAAGAAAAGGTGAGAAGTAGGAGAGAATTGAGGTTAGAAGAAGGAGAAGACAGGAGAGAGCAAGAAGAGAGAAAGTGCAAGGAGAAGAAAGAGGGGGAAGAGGGGCAGGGGGGAAGAGTGGGGAAAAAAAAAAGGGGGGGGAGGTGGGGGAAATGGTTATAGGTTCCTTAAGCCCCCACGAGGGGAGGTGGTGTCACGCCACCAGTCCCTCCTAATCATGTGGCGAGTGTGCATGGCTCAACAGATTCGGGAGTGGTTGTACCCCGGGGGGTGGCCTCCGCATGGGGACTGAGGGATGAGGTCCGGTCCGCGTTGTCTCTAGGTAAGAGACGTTGGCGGAACGTAGAAGAAGTGCGGAACCTGTCCCAATAGTACCATTTTGTTAGGTGTTCTGGGTTCTGGTTCTCAGACTGTCGTGCCGCTAGGTCATCGACTGTCCGCAAATGCTCAACTGCTTCCGCCCAGTCCCCAATGGAGGGAATCGCTGAAGATCGCCAGCGAGCTGGGATGAGGTGTCTTGCGGCTAAAATAAGGTGGAGCGCCACCGAATTACGTAGGGCATTTTGCGTGCCAGGTAGATGTAAAAGAAGATACACCTCTGGTGTAAAGGGTAGGATGAGATCCGTGACCTCCGTCACCACCTCCCCTATCATACGCCAGTACGGCTTGATTTTTGTGCAGGACCACCATATATGTAAGTAAGTTCCAGTTTGCAACCCGCAGCGCCAGCAAATGGAGTCACATGAGAGCGAGAAATGAGCAGTTTGATGGGGAGTGTAGTACCAAAACGTCAATAGTTTATATGAAGTCTCAGTCACCTTAAACGCTCGGGAACCGTACAGTGTAAGGTACAAGGTCTTGTACCAGGTTTCAGGGGTAAATTCAAGTCCCAAAATCGTTTCCCAACGTCCACATAGAGGCGGTAGGGAAGCATCGGTTTTCTGGAGTAGGGCATAGATGGTGGAAATGCTCCTTGATAGTGGCAAGGCCAATTTACAGAAATTTTCAAAGGGTGTGAGTTGGCGCAGAGGGCGAAAACCCCTCGGAAGCGAGTTCACGAAATGGCGCAGTCTGTGGAGAGCAAAGTGTTCTCCGAAGGATAGTTTGGTCGTGTCGTCACCACGTCCCGGCAAGCCCACTACATCGTCTTGGAGTACTTGGAATAGGAATAGTCTGGATCCGTCTGTAAATCTTCTTATCAGTTTAGTCTCCAGTCCCGGAGAGAAGTCCGGGTGGTGCTGAAGAGGCATGAGTGGCGATAAGGAGGGAGAGAGGCCAAAAAGGCCCCTGATCCTCCACCATACCGAAAGGGTGTCCCCATACAGACTAGAGGGAGGCAACTCATGTCTCAGAAGTTGCGTGGGTAGCCACGGCGCCGTCCAGAGTGGTCTGCGTGCCTGTTGCCCCTCCAGGTCTAACCACAGTTTGTCCGATGTCTCGGTCATCCAATCCAGTATGCGTGTCAGTTGTGCTGCGTAGAAATAGAGTTTTGCATCTGGGAGTGCCAGTCCGCCCTCCAGTCGAGGACGACGAAGAAGGTGTATTTTGACCCTCGGGCGACCCTTAGGCCATATAAATGCGAGGAAGATTAAATCAAGTTCCTTAAAAAACGAACGCGGTAGTAATATGGGAAGTGCTTGTAGTGTGTAGAGAAGACGGGGCATCACGTTCATCTTAAGTACGTTGACTCTGCCTAACCACGAAATAGGGAGGTGAGTCCATGAGGACAGGTTTAAGCGGAAGTCTTGTAACAATTGTCCATAATTGTGTTTATATGTACCCTCCTGAGTGTGCGATAACCAGATACCTAAGTATTTTAACCGGGATGTGCACCACTGGAAGGGAAAGCGAGATCGGACGAAAGAAACGTCCGTTGTAGACATATCAAGGCTCAGCATGTTGGATTTGTCGTTATTGATTTTATAGCCGGACAATTCTCCAAAGATCTTAAAGTGTTCTAAAAGATGCGGCATGGAAGTTCGCGGGTGTGGGAGAAGGAACAGCAGATCATCTGCGTATGCCGATACTTTGTGTGTGTGTTTCACGCCCTGTATGCCTTGAATTCTATCATCTCGTCGAATAGCTTCTAAGAAGGGCTCCAGGAATAGGGCAAATAGGAGAGGAGACAGGGGGCAGCCCTGTCTAGTCCCATTAGAAATAGGGAAGGACACCGACAAGGCTCCGTTGACCCTAACTCGTGCCGTGGGAGAATCATATAGGGAACGTATCCAGTGCAGAAAGTGTGTGGGGAGACCGAAAGCTTCCAATGTCTGGAAAAGGAAAGACCAACCAACCCTATCGAAAGCCTTCTCTGCGTCCGTAGACAGCAGGAGAAGGCCTTGTCCCCTTCCTGAGGACAGAACAATAGCGTTCAGGACTCTCGACGTCGCGTCCCTCGCCTCTCTGCCTGGGACAAAACCCACCTGGTCAGCTCTAATCAGAGTCGGCAAGAGGTTTTTAAGTCTGTCAGCAAAGATCCTGGCCAAGATCTTAACATCCCCGTTTAAGAGTGAGATGGGTCTAAAATGTTTGCACTCCGTTAAGTCTTTGTCCGGCTTAGGGATCACTGTAATGGTGGCCGCCAGTGCGTGGTGGGAAAATTTTGAGCCTTCTCGTGTCGCGTTGAACATTGTAAGCATAGGGGAGGAAAGAGTTTTAGCAAAAGTTTTATAATATTCGGCCGGAAAGCCATCCGGCCCAGGGCATTTATTATTCTTAATGCGTTTAAGTGTCGCCGCAAGTTCCTCCTGGAGGATGGGATCCTCCAAGGACGCAGCCTGGGCCTCCGTGAGGCGACGAGCCACATTGTCCTTAAAATAATCAGCGATGCGAGGCAGGAGATCTGGGGTTGGTGTCTCATCCCTACCGTTATACAGGTCTGTGTAGTAGCGGACAAATTCCTGTAGTATTTCGTCAGGTCTGGTAGTCAGGGTGTTATTTCTAAGTCTGACATGTGGTACATAGGATTGTTCTTGGCATTTGCGCAGGAGTCTCGCCAGCAACCTGCCTGGCTTATTCTCCTGAAGAGCAAAAAAGGCACGTGTTTTGACTGCCTTAAATCAGATGTCTGCCTGTAGCAAGTCATTAAGTCGTTTTCTGCTGCCAAGAAGTTGTTGATATAATAGTGCTGACTGATCAGTCTTGTGAGAGGTTTCCAGGATTTGTATCTCGTCCAGCAGAGAAGCGATTTCAGTCTTTCTGTCTCGCTTTCGAGCAGTCGCTTTCGCAATGAGCAGGCACCGTATTGTGGCTTTGTGGGCCTCCCAGATCGTGTGGGGTGAGACCTCAGGGTGGTGTTGATCTCAAAATACTGTTTGAGTGCCTCGTCTATTTCAGCTCTGAGCATTGGTCTTGAAAGGACAGGATGGCAGCCGGCACAAATAGCTGATGTAAGTGAGTAACCCCTCTACTTGTCCAAGGGAGTATCCTAAAGTGAGGCATAAGATATCTTAATGAGGAGATGGGCATGGCCATGGGTATTGTGGCGTGGTGAGCGAGGAAAGGTTTACACTGATCCCATATCCTCAAATAAAGAGACGTGGAGGGCAGTGGGTGTATTATGCGGGGTCTCTCTTTTGGATTTAACCACAAGAGATTCGATAACATGTGTCCAGAGGTGTATGCAGATTCGATAGTGAACCACTGGGGCATAGGATGGGCATGCACCATTTCCCCCAAGGAAGCTAAACAGGAAGCCCAATAGTATTTTCTAAGACAGGGGACATTCAGGCCACCATCCCTGCTCCTATAGTAAAGCAGGGTTCTGGGGACTCTAGGTCGTTTGCGTCTCCAGATGTACGACATGAGTACTGTCTGCAGCGTGTCTAGAAATGTCCTGGGAATATTTAGTGGCAGGGAGCGGAATACATATAAAATTTTCGGCAAGATCGTCATTTTGACCGCCGCCATCCTGTCCAGCCAAGAGAATTCTCGATTACGCCATTGGAATAACAATGATTTTACTTCAGACAATATCCTGATGTAATTACATTTGAACATACTTTCTGCATCCCGAGCGATACGCAGCCCTAAATATGTTATGTAATCTGCCTTCCATGCGAAGGTATATCGGGATCTTAGGTCAGATAGTGATTTGGCTGGGATATTAATAGGCAGCGCTTGCGTCTTAGAAAGATTAACCTTATGATAGGAGACCTGACTATATAGATCCAATTCCTGTTGCAATGCGGAAATTGACTCTGAAGGGTCCGTCAGTGTAAGGAGTATGTCATCCGCATATAAATTCAATTTATAAGTTGTAGGGCCGACCTCAACCCCGCGGATACAGTCATTCTGTCGTATTGCTTGCGCCAGGGGTTCTAATATGAGTGCGTACAGTAGAGGGGATAATGGGCACCCTTGCCGGGTTCCATTAGTAATCACAAATTCCTCCGATAAAAACCCCGAGGTGACCACCCGAGCCGAAGGAGCATCATACAAGGCCCGAATCGCGGCTGTAAATGTAGATGGAAATCCAAATTTATTTAGGACCCGGTCTAGGAACACCCAGCTGACCCTGTCGAAGGCCTTTTCGGCGTCCAACGACAAGATCACACTCGGCAATTCGGACCGCCTCATGACCTCCAATAGGTTAACCAATTTCCTAGTGCTGTCAGGACCCTGACGCCTGGAGACAAAACCCACTTGATCCAAGCCCACCATTGTGGGTAAAATCCTCTGCAATCTATTGGCCAAAATTTTGCTATATAATTTAACGTCGATGTTCAGGAGTGAAATCGGTCTAAAATGTGAGCAGTGATCAGGGGTCTTTCCCGGCTTAGGAAGGGTGACTATATGCGCTCGTAGCATATCCACCGGGAAAGAGCCCTTCTCCCATGCTATCTCATATCCAGCCTGTAAATGCGGCACCAGAAGTGAGGAGAAGGTAGAGTAGTAGTGTCCGGTGAGTCCATCCGGACCGGGGGATTTATTTTTAGGTAGATTTTTGATAGCATCAGATATATCCTCTCGCTTAATTGGGGAAGAGAGCATGTCCCTCTGTTGACTCGAGAGGGACGGGAGATGTACAGTATCCAGATACTCATCCACCACAGATACAGCCGGCGGATGAGCCTGATCCGTAGCTTCTAGGTTATACAAGGATTCATAGTATTTGGCAAAGTTGTCAGCGATCACTGACGGGTTATATATCAGGCCCTGTTCACTCTTAAGGGTTGCTACCTTTTGGGGCATATTTCGGGGTCGCAATTGTCGGGCTAGGAGCTTGCCCGGTTTATTTTGAAGGGCATAATAGGAAGATTTCAACCGGGACAAGGAGAGGAAATACGCATCCGCCTCCAGGTCCCTAAGTGATCTACATGCTTCCTCCAATGCCTCAGCCGCGTCGGTGGAAGGGGACAATTTATTTTTTACATCTAATTCCTGCAAAGTAGTGAGTATCTCCAGGCGTCTGGACACATACATCTTCCTTAATCTAGTCGCCCAGTCAATACATATCCCTCGGATGACCGATTTATGCGCCTGCCAGACCGTAAGAGGGCAAATGTCAGGAGTCACGTTTTCATTACAATATTGTGTTAGTGACAATTGGATGGCTTGTTTCGCCGGTTCGTGCATTAACAAGTTATCTCGTAGTCTCCAAGGGGGTCTAGTGCGATAACGATACGCATCGGCTAGTGTCAGTAGAACCGGGGAATGATCAGACCAAGTTAATGGCAGTATGGAACATTCCTCCACTTGAGATATGGCAGAGCCTGGCAGTAGAAAGTGGTCTATGCGAGTGTAGCTATTATGAACATGGGAGCGAAAGGTATAATCCCTTTCAGTGGGATGAAGCAAGCGCCATATGTCATATAAATTATATTGCTGTAAGAGCAACTGAAATTTTTTCGGGGAAGTAGCCGACTTCGCAGTGTCGCTAGGTGCCGAACGATCCCGAGACGGATCTAGGCAGATATTCAGATCTCCGCATAAAACTAGAATACCCGTCTGTACCTCTGATACTTTACGTAGTACTTGTGCTATGAATTGGGGTTGGGATGTATTAGGAGCGTATACAGAGACTATCGTGTACGTGGTCGAGTTAATTGTGCAAACAAGAATAACATATCTACCTCTAGTGTCTTTGAGTATTCGGTGGGCCAGGAAGGCCACTTTATTATTTACTAACAAGGACACCCCCCTGGATTTGGATCGATAAGTAGAGTGGTATTGTGTGCCAAACCCTGGGACGTTTAACTGGGGATGGTCCAGTTGGCGGAAGTGTGTCTCCTGCAGACACACTACATCAACGTCTAGGGAGCGAAGGTCCCTATATAGCGAGTGTCTCTTTACAGGTAGATTCAAACCTTTAACGTTAAATGTCAGTACCTTCATGGAGGATCATAAGTGAGCGTCATTGCTAGGGAAACCCCAGTGTGCCCTGTCCAAGGTCCGCCATGCGCGTAGCCTATCAAGCACGTTCGTAACATTAGAGAGCCTCTGCCCTGGGGGGGGAAAAAGTGAACACAGTATACAAAAAAAAGGGGGATAACAGCCACAGCCGTGGCAAAACTATATACAAAAAATAAACACCTCTCCCGTAGAGCTCTCCTCTGAAGCAGAGCCCCACACTCCTCCGTGGAGGAGGGAGAATAGAGGGGTGACATCCGTGGCTAGGATCAACCAACATCTAAGCCCAGCTCATTGTGCAACAGCGCAGCAAGGCAGCAATATACTATAAACCATCAACGTATATAAGCGGATTACTTAATAGACAATGGTTACGGAAAACGGAACTTTTCGAACATTTCGGTATGACCGATATATATCCTGCTAATATGGTCCCTGGTGGAACCTTCAACGCTTGCTCCATTCTTTTTCTAGCCGTTTGGGCCGAGATGAGCGTTTTTCCGTAATCTCAGCGAAAGATAATCCCCAGGATTCCAAAGCAAATCTGGCTTCAGCCACTGAGCAGAGCACCGTGATCTTTCCATCGCGGGTGACTAACACTTCGTGGGGTACCCCCATCGATACCCCACTCCAGCCTCCCGCAGCGCCACCGTGGCAGGGCGGAAAAGTCGTCGCTGTTGAAGAGTGGCCTGCGACAGATCTGGAAATACTGTCAGGTGGGCATACTCCGGGCCCAAGGCATTGGAATTACGCAGAGCTCGTAGGATATCTTCCCTGGGTTTAAAGTAGTGGAGCCTCAATAAGACGTCCCTTGGCGCTTGAGGAGGGGCCGAAGGTGGCTTAGGGAGTCGGTGAATACGGTCCATAAGCAGCGTTTCTGGGCCTGCATCAGGCAGGAGGTATGAAAAAAATTCCGCCACGTACTCTTGGAGTTTTTTTGTGGTCACCGATTCTGACACCCCCCGAATTTTAAGGTTATGTCTCCTGGAGCGGTCTTCTAAGTCGGACAGTTTTCTTGTACAGTGTTGCAGTTTCTCCTCCAGCTCCTCCACCTTAGATGTCATGTCATTGTGTGCCTCTGCTACCTCAGACATTTTTTCCTCCAGTTTAGAGGTCCTGTCACCGATCTCCCTAATGTCATTTCTGATATCTGTGGCCACAGTGTCTAACCTGGTCGTCAATGCTGCAGAGAGGTCAGCTAACATCACCTCCATCCTCTCAGTAAAAGTCGCCAGCTCTGAGCTCCCCCCTGTTCCCTGCATGCCGCCATGCGGCTGAGGGGAACCGCCGCCATTTTGGGTCTCCACACCATCCCGGCGCTTACCCGTTTTTGGCGTGAAAAAGTCCGTTTTTTCGGCCGTTTTTTTTGATCTTGCTGCCGCCATCAGAGTGTCCTATCGATCCGCTGCAATTTGCACTGCTTTTTATGCTGTTTGCTGGTATATATCCGCCGTTTTGAGCCTAGCAGGAGCCGAGCTAAGAGATCACACTGCCGCCATGATCGATCGCTGGCCACGCCCCCCCTATGAATTACTTTTAACAAAAATGGCAAATGGAGAATTTTCTAAGGAAATGCAGATGTTTAACAAAAACTGGAAAAAAGTAAGGGCTCTATTACATTCTTCACATAAAAATGCGCGCGCAGTGCGTGAATTTTTGCTCACAGCGTTATGCATTAACGTGCGTAAATCAACGCTGGTATTACAATCCTAGTGCATTTTTTGATCCGTCAAAAGATAACGCGTGTAAAACGGACGCGCAAAAACACGCGCGCAGTAACGTTGCTCGCAGAAATCGGTGTGCGGACTGTTTTTTTTGTCATGGTTGGTAGGGATGAGCCGAACACGGGGTGTTCGGTTCGCATTCGAACAATTTCAAAAGTTCGGGTTCGAACGCGAACACGATTCAAACTCAATGCAAGTCAATGGGACTCGAACGTTCGAATCTTAGTGTGCCCTCCAAGAGGGCATAAATGCAAGATATTTGCCATAAAAGGTGTATGGGGTCCGGGTAGTGCCCTGGGGGAGAGGAAACAAGGACAAAATGTAAAAAAAAAGTTTTTAAAGGAACAGTGAGTTTTCCATAAAATAATGGTTAAGAATAAAAATTCCTTCAAATATCGTGCCTAGGAGGTCTCCATAACCTGCCCGTGAAGTGGCGGATTTGTAGGATGTATTGAAGCATTTAAAAACAAAAAAATGACATTTCAAATGACCATAAATGGTGTTCCTTTAATCTATTCATAAACAACTGCTTGGGACGGCAGCCTGTAATAAAAGAGGAGACGTTTTAGGACACGCAGAACAAGTTTAGTGATTTTTTTGGCTAAATGATGGTGAAACTTATGCAGGCTGAATTGAAATGAAAATGGCCTTATATTGAAATTGAAATGGCTTGATGAAATAATATGAAACTGGGCGTGCCGTGATCACAATAACCCATGTGATATTGTGAAGAGTGCAGGGTTGGACCTGCGGTCAAATATTAAAATTATATGAATCTGGTACAGGCGTCGTCAGTGCACCCAAATATTGTGCCTTTGGTGGCAGCAAATGCCTTCACACCGTAACCCCTGTGAGGTATTGTGGAAGAATGCAACGGTGGACCCTGCGGTCCAATATTAAAATGATATGAATCTGGTATAGGCGTCAGTGGCAGTGCACCCAAATATTGTGCCTTTGGTGGCAGCA
Source organism: Leptobrachium leishanense (assembly GCA_009667805.1). Lineage (NCBI taxonomy): Eukaryota > Metazoa > Chordata > Amphibia > Anura > Megophryidae > Leptobrachium > Leptobrachium leishanense. Next base: position 10,515 of record RXON01002421.1, read on the forward strand.
AGTGCCTTCACACCGTGACCCCTCTGTGGTATTGTGGAAGAGTGCAGCAGTGGACCCTGCGGTCCAATATTAAAATGAAATGAATCTGGTATATTCGTCAGTGGCAGTGCACCCAAATATTGTGCCTTTGGTGGCAGCAAGTGCCTTCACACCATAACCCCTCTGTGGTATTGTGGAAGAGTGCAGGGGTGGAGGTTTCGGTGATGCTGAAGAGATCCCTGATCTATTCAGTTACGTCAGCATCAGGGGATTGATAGCTGCTGATCCAGGACTGATTCATTTTTATAAATGTCAGCCGGTCTACAGAGTCGGTGGACAAACGCACTCTTTTGTCTGTGGCGAAACCTCCAGCGGCACTAAACGTCCTTTCAGAAAGCACGCTGGATGAAGGGCAACCTAGTAGCTGCATAGCATATTGGCTAACTTCTGGCCAGTGATTCAATCTCAACACCCAGTAAGCCAGTGGATCATCTGCTGTAAAGGTATCCAGGTTTGCCCTTGCCCCTAGGTAGTCCTGCACCATACGGTGAAGACGCTGACAATGGGTGCCTACATTTGACGTCCCTGGGTGTCGTGGACTAAAAAGAAATTAAAAAGGCATCAGTCAAGCGGCCCCGGCCTTCACCGCTCTTCCTCTGATCATCCGCAGCCTCAGAAGCACCTGTGTCATCACTTGGTAACCTACCAGTGCCTGGAAAGGTGTTACACGAGTGTCACTTTAGAGCGTCCTCATGTTGTTTCATCCTGTGCTCCCTCTGTATGGCAGGCAGGATGAGCTCTGCAACTTTACCCTTGTATCGTGGATCAAGAAGGATTGCCAACCAGTAATGATCCCTCTCCTTGATTAGCCGAGTCCTGGGGTCTTTAGCAGGCTTTGCAGGATAAGGGAGCCCATGCAGCGTAGGTTGGAGGTGGCATTAGCTTCCGAGTCTTCCTGGTCAATGAGGATGACCCCATCGTGCACTTCCTCCTCCCAGCCACGTACTAGTCCTTGGGTTTCTGGGCACACAAAACCCTCCCTTGAGGAATCCCCACCTTCAATGCCCACACTACTTAAATAGTCCTCCTCCTCCTTCTCATCCTCCTCATGTCTGATCTGAGGACCCGCAGGAATGCTGTCTGCGTAAAGACTGGGGCCTTCAGAGCTAGGGAAGGCCTCCTCTTCCTCCCACTGCTCTGCCTCTAGTGCCACATCTATAATTCCCCACAGAGTGCGCTCCAGCAGGACCACTAAAGGAATTGTGTCACTGATGCATGCACTGTCCCTGCTCACCATCCTTGTTGCCTCCTCAAATGGTGACAGTACAGTGCATGCATCCTTGATAATCAGCCACTGTGGGGGGGGGGGAGAAACCAAGTTGACCTGAACCTGTCCTTGAGCCATACTCACACAGGTACTCATTGATGGCCCTCTGCTGCTTGTGCAGATGATACAGCATTGCTAATTTCGAGTTCCACCTGGTGGGCATGTCACAGATCAGACGGTTTGTGGGAAGGTGGAATTCTCTTTGAATTTCTGCCTGGCGAACACTTGCTGGGAATGACCGTCTGAAGTGGCTTCAGACTTTTCTGGCCTGGCTGAGAAGCTCCGCCAGCCCCGGGTACCTGGTTAGGAAACGCTGTACCACCAGATTTAGGACGTGTGCTAGGCATGGTACATGCGTCAACTTACTCTGGTGTAGGGCGGAGAGAAGGTTGCTTCCCTTATCACAGACGACCATTCCCAGCTGAAGCTGGCATGGTGTTAACCATCTCTGCACCTGCCCCTGCAGAGCTGACAGAATTTCTGGCCCGGTGTGGCTCCTGTCCCCTAAACAAACCAGCTAACGCACAGTATGGCATCTTTTTGCTTGAGCCATTGCGTAGCCCCTGCCACGCGTCGGTTTAACTGCCACTTCGCCAGAGACAGAGAAGGAGGAGGAGGAGGAGGTGGTGGAGCAGACAGACCTCATACAAGCAGCTTTTTGGAGGTGTGGTGGATGAACAAGCTCCAGCACAGAGCCCCATCTTGGATCCCTCCCAGCTGCAATCAGAGTTACCCAGTGTGCCGTGAAGGAAATGTAACGGCCCTGTCCATGCTTGCTGGACCACGTGTCTAAAGTCATGTGCACCTTGCTGCTGACTGCCTTTCCCAATGACGCCATAACATTGTGTTCCACGTGCTGGTATAGTGCTGGAATGGCCTTCCGTGAAAAGAAATGGCGTTTTGGATCCTGCCACTGTGGTACAGCACATTCAGCAAATTCACGGAAGGAAGCAGAGTCCACCAGCTGGAAAGGCAGCAGCTGTAATGCGAGTTATTTTGCTAAGCTGGCATTTAGATGCTGTGCTTGGGGATGGTTGGGACTATATTTTTTCTTACGCTGCAGCAGCTGGGGCAACGTAATCTGACTGCGTAAATCTTCAGCTGATGGGATGCTGTCACATTCTGAGGAAGGACCTGGTACACCAATTACTGTAGCATCATCCCTATCAGTGGAGGTTGTAGGCAATGACATGGCAGGACATATAGCGGGGATAGAGACAGATGAGGAGGAGGAGGACCTATGCAAAGTGTTGTGCCAACGGGATGCGTGGCAGGTGGTCATATGTCGCCTCAAGCACGTGGTACCCAAGCGTGGGATGTCTTTCCCACGTTTGATCCTCATCTGACATAGATTACAAATAGCAACGGTGCAGTCTGCTGCACATTTCTTAAAGGACTCCCAGACAGCAGACTTCCTGTACATGTGCTTTGAGACAACAGCGCTCTGCACCTGAGCAACTGTGACTTCTGATGCCTTGGACTGGCTACGGTTGCTCATAGAGTACATTGTGCCTCGTGTTTGTTGTGCCTCCTCCTCCTCCTCACTTGACTCCTCTGTTCGATCAAGCAGCCAGGTGGAGTCAGTGACCTCATCATCGTCATCACCCCCTATCTCCTCGTCACTGTAGCCAACTTGGCAGTATGCTGCAGCTGCTGGGGCAACATGAATGCCAGTTATTTGTGTGTCAGCACTGGCACCCCCTTCCTCTAGGTTGATTATACTCCCTTCCTCAACCTCAGAGTTTGAATCAGAACACTGTAGTTGCTGCGCATCCTCAAGCAGCATCTAACTGTCATTGTAGTCAAACAATTCAGCTGACTCCTCCGTGGTGAGGCTACGGCAGGAGTAGCTATGGACATGTAGGCTGCAATAGATGCTTTGGCAGCTGAGGTGGACTGTAAACCACTAGAAGCCTGGCTGGCAGAGGACTCAGAGGATGAGGATGGCCTTGTTAGCCAATCCACCAAATCCTCTGTATGTTGCTGCTGCTTAAGAGGGCCAGCACCAGTTAGAAAGGACAAGCGTGCCCCTGCAGAGGATGTACCATGTCCACGACGACCAGAGGCACAGCCTCCCGACACAGAGGCTGCTTGCCCTCTTATCTGTGTCTGGGAGCGCCTGCCTGTCCTTTGGGTCTTTCTGACATGGTGAGTGATATATAGATTGGAGATATGCAGAACTCTGATTCAAGTGTGGTATCTAGATTAAAGATTTCCAGAACTCTGGTATAACTCAGTGAGACACCCTGATAGCTGGTAGCCAGTGACAAGACAAAGATTACAATTCCCAGATATCTGCTAAAAGTCTGTGAGACCCCTGATGGGTGGCAGTGACTAGACACAGATTACAATTCCCAGAAACCTCCTATAAATCAGTGAGACCCCCTGATGGGTGGCAGTGACAAAACACAGAATAAAATTCCCAGAAACCACCTATAAATCAGTGAGACCCCCTGATGGGTGGCAGTGACAAGACACAGATTAAAATTCCCAGAAACCACTTATCCTTACCTACAAAACCCTCACTAACTCAGCTCCCCACTACCTGTCCTCACTAATCACCAAATACACCCCAGCCCGCTCCCTAAGGTCAAACAGTGACCTGCACCTAGCTTCTCCCCGCATCACCTCTTCCCATGATAGACTGCAGGACTTCACACGCGCAGCCCCTACTCACTGGAACGCTCTCCCTCGTACTGTCAGACTTTCCCCTAACTTCTCTTCCTTCAAACGCTCCCTTAAAACGTTCCTATTTAGGGAAGCCTACCACCCAACTCACTGACGCAACCATCAATCACTCTCACCTTACAGTCCTCTCCTCCTGTTTCCAACCCCAACCCTCCTAGATTGTGAGTTCCTACGGGAATAGGGCCCTCATCTCCTCCTGTACTGTTTGTCAAATGTTGTTCAATGTATTGTAACCCTGTCTATACTGTGCTTATTGTACAGCGCTGCGGAATATGCTGGCGCTTTATAAATAAAGAAGAATAATAATAATAATAATAACCACCTATAAATCAGTGAGACCCCCTGATGGGTGGCAGTGACAAGACACAAATTACAATTCTCAAATATCTGCTACAAATCTGTGAGACCCCCTGATGGGTTGCAGTTACAAGACCCAAATTACAATTCTCAAATATCTGCTACAAGTCTGTGAGACCCCTTGATGGGTGGCAGTGACAAGACACAAATTACAATTCCCAGAAACCTCCTATAAATCAGTGAGACCCCCTGATGGGTGGCAGTGACAAGACACAGATTACAATTCCCAGATATCTGCTACAAGTCTGTGAGACCCCCTGATGGGTGGCAGTGACAAGACACAGATTAAAATTCTCAGAAATCTGCTACAAGTCTGTGAGACCCCTGATGGGTGGCAGTGACAAGACACAAATTACATTTTCCAGGAACCTCCTATAAATCAGTGAGACCCCCTTATGGGTGGCAGTGACAAAACACAGATTAAAATTCCCAGAAACCACCTATAAACCAGTGAGACCCCCTGATGGGTGGCAG
>RXON01002422.1:0-53549 GCA_009667805.1 Leptobrachium leishanense
AAAAGGAAATTAAAAAAAAAGTCATGCACATCCCTAGGCAGGACAGGTTTGAGAGCACAGACGGGACAGGTTTGAGGGCACAGACGGGACAGGTTTGAGAGCACAGACGGGACAGGTTTGAGGGCACAGACGGGACAGGTTTGAGATCACAGACGGGACAGGTTTGAGAGCACACACAGGACAGGTTTGAGAGCACAGACGGGACAGGTTTGAGAGCACAGACGGGACAGGTTTGAGAGTACAGACGGGACAGGTTTGAGAGCACAGACGGGACAGGTTTGAGAGCACAGACGGGACAGGTTTGAGAGCACAGACGGGACAGGTTTGAGAGCACAGACGGGACAGGTTTGAGGGCACAGACGGGACAGGTTTGAGGGCACAGACGGGACAGGTTTGAGGGCACAGATGGGACAGGTTTGAGGGCACAGACGGGACAGGTTTGAGGGCAGAGATAGGGGGGTAACATTGCACCATGAGGGTAAAGTATGTGGCGCCCCCTGCCTCAGGTCAGAGTCCCTGCGGTACATGGTGACCTCAGCAGACCCTAAATGAGGGCATAACTCTGTGCAGGTGTGTCCTGACGAGCGCTCCCTGAAGCTTGTATAAAGTGAGCAGAGCAGGTCCTGGTCCTGGTGGAGTAACTTGGAGCCACGATGAATTCTGAGCCAGTGAAGCGGAAAGGAAAGCAAGTGAGCGACAAAAAGCCGGCGAAGAGAAAAGCTAAGAGGCGCGAAACGTACTCTGTGTATATCTATAAAGTGCTGAAACAGGTACCGGCTGCACGGGGACAGGAGGCTGATTGGGTACAGCCTGGCCAATGGGTGTTCTGTGGGGGAGTACAGGTGTGGGGTGGTGGGGGAGTACAGGTGTGAGTGACTGATTTAGCATTGTGTGGTACGGGATGGTGGTTACACGCAGGTTTTGTGCTGTAGACAGATGTGGGTCGTTGAGTAGGAGGTATGGGTGGCTGTGGCATGTGTTTTTGTAGTTTGGGTGGCTGTGGCACACTGGATGGGTGGCACACGGTGTGGGTTGCTGGGATGTGTTGTAGGTGACTGGCACTGGGTGGCTGTGGCACACTGGGTGGCTGGGATGTGCTTAGGCGGGTGGCACACTGGATGGGTGTGGGTGGCTGGGACGTGTTTGTAGGTGGGTGGCATGATGGGTGTCGGTGGCATGATGGGTGGGTTTGTAAGTGGGTGGCTGGGTGTTTGGGTGGGTGGCACGCTGGATGGGGGTGTGGGCGGCACACTGGATGGGGGTGTGGGCGGCACACTGGATGGGGGTGTGGGTGGGTGGCACGGATGTGTTTGTAGGTGGGTGGCACGCTGGATGGGGGTGGGTGGCTGTGTGATGTGCTTAGGCGGGTGGTACACTGGATGGGTGTGGGTGGCTGGGACGTGTTTGTAGGTGGGTGGCATGATGGGTGTCGGTGGCATGATGGGTGGCTTTGTAAGTGGGTGGCATGCTGGATGGGTGTGGGTGGCTGGGACTTGTTTGTAGGTGGGTGGCTGGGTGGGGGCAGGTGGCATGCTGGGTGTGGGTGGCATGCTGGGTGTGGGTGGCACGCTGGGTGTGGGTGGCACGCTGGATGGGGGTGTGGGTGGCACGCTGGATGGGGGTGTAGGTGGCACGCTGGATGGTGTGTGGGTGGCACGCTGGATGGTGTGTGGGTGGCACGCTGGATGGTGTGTGGGTGGCACGCTGGATGGTGTGTGGGTGGCACGCTGGATGGGGTGTGGGTGGCACGCTGGATGGGGTGTGGGTGGCACGGATGGGGTGTGGGTGGCACGCTGGGTGGGTGTGGGTGGCTGGGGTGTTTGTGGGCAGGTGGCATGCTGGATGGGGGGTGTGGGCGGGTGGCACACTGGATGGGGTGTGGGTGGCATGCTGTGTGGGTGGCACACTGGATGGGGGTGTGGGCAGGTGGTACACTGGATGGGGGTGTGGGTGGGTGGCACGCTGGATGGGGTGTGGGTGGCACGCCGGATGGGGTGTGGGTGGCACAGACGTGTTGGCGGGTGGCACGCTGGATGGGTGTGGGTGGCACGCTGGATGGGTGTTCAGGTGGGTGGCACGCCGGGTGGGTATGGGTGGCTGGGTGTTTGTGGGCGGGTGGCACGCTGGATGGGGGGTGTGGGCAGGTGGCATGCTGTGTGGGTGGCACGCTGGATGGGGGGTGTGGGCAGGTGGCATGCTGTGTGGGTGGCACACTGGATGGGGGTGTGGGCGGGTGGCACACTGGATGGGGGTGTGGGCGGGTGGCACACTGGATGGGGGTGTGGGCGGGTGGCACACTGGATGGGGGTGTGGGGCGGTGGCACACTGGATGGGGGGTGTGGGTGGGTGGCACCCTGGATGGGGTGTGGGTGGCACAGACGTGTTTGTGGGCGGGTGGCACGCTGTGTGGGTGGCACACTGGATGGGGGTGTGGGTGGGTGGCACGCTGTGTGGGGTGGACACTGGGGGGTGGTGGGCGGGTGGCACGCTGTGTGGGTGGCACACTGGGGGTGTGGGCGGGTGGCACACTGGATGGGGTGTGGGCGGGTGGCACGCTGTGTGGGTGGCACACTGGGGGTGTGGGCGGGTGGCACAGATGTGTTTGTGGGCGGGTGGCACGCTGGATGGGGTGTGGGCGGGTGGCACGCTGGATGGGGTGTGGGTGGCACGCTGGATGGGGGTGTGGTGGCACGCTGGATGGGGGTGTGGGTGGCACGGATGTGTTTGTAGGTGGGTGGCATGCTGGATGGGGGTGGGTGGCTGTGGGATGTGCTTAGGCAGGTGGCACGCTGGGTGGGGGCGGGTGGCACGCTGGATGGGGTGTGGGTGGGTGGCACGCTGGATGGGGTGTGGGTGGGTGGCACGCTGGATGGGGTGTGGGTGGCACGGACGTGTTTGTAGCTGGGTGGGTGTTGGCGGGTGGCACGCTGGATGGGTGTGGGTGGCACGCTGGATGGGTGTGGGTGGCACGCTGGATGGGTGTGGGTGGCACGCTGGATGGGTGTTTAGGTGGGTGGCACGCTGTGTGGGTGGCGGGCTGGATGGGTGTTTGTAGGCGGTTGGCACGCTGTGTGGGTGGCTGGGACGTGTTTGTAGGCGGTTGGCACACTGGGTGTTTTGTAGGCGGGTGGCACGCTGGATGGGTGTGGGTGGCACGGATGTTTGTGGGTGGCATGCTGGATGGGTGTTTGTAGGTGGGTGGCACGCTGGATGGGTGTGAGTGGCTGGGACGTGTTGGGTGGCACTTTGGATGGGTGTGGGTGGCACGCTGTGTGGGAGGCTGGGACGTGTTTGTAGTCAGTGGCACGCTGGATGGGCGTGGGTGACTATGCAGTAGTATAGTCTGCGATGGTGGGGTGTGCAGGCTAGCATGATCCATGTGGTAAGGTGACCATGGGTTGCACGGTTACCTTGGCGTGGGATTGCCTATTCTCAAACTCTCAGGGTAATCCTGTGTAATGTGGGCACCTCATGCGGTGCAGGCTCTGGTAACACTCTCTTCGGTCCACAGGTGCACCCAGATACCGGCATCTCCAGCAAAGCCATGAGCATCATGAACTCCTTCGTGAATGATGTGTTTGAGCGGATCGCAAGTGAAGCTTCTCGCCTTGCCCAGTACAACAAGAGGTCCACCATCACCAGCCGTGAGGTCCAGACTGCTGTCCGACTGCTTCTCCCAGGAGAGCTGGCAAAGCATGCAGTGTCTGAGGGCACAAAGGCTGTCACAAAGTACACCAGCAGCAAGTGACTGCCAAAGCTGGTATCCAGGCGCTGATCCTTAAGATCACTAGGAGGGGTGTGGGTGGTGGATCCTCAGGCAGGATCAGGTATCTCATGCATGGTCTGTACCCACCTCTATATTCAGGGTGACCCTCTTCTGCCATCCCCTGGGCAGAACCACAAGTGAATAAACCGTAATCTCCACAAACTGCCTCCTGTGTCTGTCCAGCCTGCGGGTTCCTCTGCTGGGAAGCAGTCTTCCTTGACAGATTCTTATTTGTTCCTCTTGGACCTGCTAGAGAGATTTGGTGTCAGGCCGGCTCCAACCCAGCCGTTCGGTATAGCGGGTTGAGCTGATTTTACAGCTGGGCGTGCTGGTTCTCTCATCGCATTCAGTGCTGGCTTCAGGGTTACTGAGACATCCACATGGCACCAATTAGTTTCTGTGGATGAGAACATGGCGATCGCCACCTGCTGGTAGGAGGATGAAGCAGCGAAATATAGAAAATGTCGTCAGATAAGAACCTTTCGGCCCATCTAGTCGCCCAATTACATGGATACTTTACCTGGATTTATCTTTTGTTTAGGATAGCCTTATGCCTATCCCATGCTTGTTTAAATTCAATTACTGGTCAATGCAGGAAGGACACATTGAGATTTCTCTGGTTTTCAGTAGGTCCTGGGTGGTGAGTATGTACCGTTAGGTGTCTTGCCCAAGGACACTTAGGCTAGGGTCAAACTAACGCATTATTTGCAGCGACCGTCAAAAAGTGCATCCGAATGCATTGACGTGTTTTTTTTTTTTTTTTTTTCACGAATGAGCGAAAACTGTCAGACGACGCACATTTTCGTGCATGATTCTTTTTTTTTTTTTTTTTTTTTTTATGGATAGTCAATAAAACCCTTTATGCGTCTGGACGTTATGTAGGCTGGCCATTAGCGGCGTCTGTCTCCTAATCACACGCCGCTATGCTGCCGTAGCGCACTCTGTACGTCCGTACTAGTGGTTCTGCGTTCTTGAAAAAATGCGTTCGTTTTCCACTTGCGTTGCGCGGCTGGACTTTCGTGCGGCCGTACTTCGTATATTGGCTGTCATTGCCCGTCATCTGCTGCTAGTGCGGCCGTAATTAAGTGTGCCTAAACGCACGTTAAAAAAAAAATGCGTTCGTCTGACCCCAGCCTTACTGGAGAGGTGCTCTGGCCAGGATTGAACCTGTTTCTCCAGTCTCTCTCCATGCAGAGCAGTGATGTTACCTCTACTCCACCCAGCCTGGTAGTTACACTGCTGTCTCTTAAGGTCATGGATAAGGCTCAGGTGTGCTTTAAGCCTGGAGCACAATGTTTTTGCTTTTGCTTTTAATTCAGTTGAATTGAAGATAAATTGTTCACTTTCCTTTTTAATCCGACTCGCTCTTACGGCTTCTAGTTACTTCCTGATACAACCACGTTCTTTCCTTAATCCGACTCGCTTTTACAGCTTCTAGTTACTTCCTGATACAACCACGTTCTTTCCTTAATCCGACTCGTTCTTACAGCTTCTAGTTACTTCCTGATACAACCACGTTCTTTCCTTAATCCGACTCGCTTTTACGGCTTCTAGTTACTTCCTGATACAACCACGTTCTTTCCTTAATCCGACTCGCTTTTACGGCTTCTAGTTACTTCCTGATACAACCACGTTCTTTCCTTAATCCGACTCGTTCTTACAGCTTCTAGTTACTTCCTGATACAACCACGTTCTTTCCTTAATCCGACTCGCTCTTACGGCTTCTAGTTACTTCCTGATACAACCACGTTCTTTCCTTAATCCGACTCGCTTTTACGGCTTCTAGTTACTTCCTGATACAACCACGTTCTTTCCTTAATCCGACTCGCTCTTACGGCTTCTAGTTACTTCCTCTGATACAACCACGTTCTTTCCTTAATCCGACTCGCTCTTACGGCTTCTAGTTACTTCCTGATACAACCACGTTCTTTCCTTAATCCGACTCGCTCTTACGGCTTCTAGTTACTTCCTCTGATACAACCACGTCCTTTCCTTAATCCGACTCGCTCTTACGGCTTCTAGTTACTTCCTGATACAACCACATCCTTTCCTTAATCCGACTCGCTCTTACGGCTTCTAGTTACTTCCTGATACAACCACGTTCTTTCCTTAATCCGACTCGCTTTTACGGCTTCTAGTTACTTCCTGATACAACCACATCCTTTCCTTAATCCGACTCGCTCTTACGGCTTCTAGTTACTTCCTCTGATAGAACCACGTTGTCACGGAATGGCCCAGAACCCTCAGCCAGGGGCGGTGCACACGGACATTAGTTTTGGCCATGGACAGTTAGGTGCGGTGGCACGCACGGAGTTTTGAAGTACTTTTTATTAGATGTGGTTATGTGTGGTGTGATACAGTGTTCCCCGTTGATTGTGCAATGTGTTCCCTTTGTCTGCCTTGCCCGCCGCCATTTTCCGATCACCTTGTGGCGCAGTTCAGATTCTTCGATTCGGAAAATGGCCGATTCGAATCGTAAAATGGCCGATTCGGACCATCCGGTCCGAATCGGCGACTCCCCGATCTGCAATGGCCAATGGGTCCTGGGAGGGCGGGCAGGGATTCCCATTGTATGATAATTTGTGGAAAGTTGATAAATGCTTGAGCTGTAAATAATAAAGCCAGATTTAGCAGTGCATCCAGCTTCGACTGATGTGTTATTTCTCCGCCGTGCTTCATCTTCTGAGAATCCCTCGCGGTCTCAGGGTACGGTGTCCAGACGATCCGAACCGAGCGCTCTGTGCCTGCATCGAGCATCAGGGCAGAGGCGCAGCGTATGAGGTTCGGTTCCCAGAATATCTGACGGAGATCCGATCCGAAGGGCGCGGCCGTGTACCGCGCTTCGGTATTGCGAGGGATTGCGGTAAGATCCGAATCCTTTGCCGATCCCGCCAGATCCGAAGCTTCCTCCATCCCCGATCCGAAAAGTCCTCCACTTGAGATACGAAGGTTTTACCCGCACCGAGATCGGAAACGTTTCCCACATAAGATCCGAAGATTCCTCCGCGGTTGGCAGGTCCGATCTCCACAGACGTCCCACACCCACAAGGTCAGAGAACCAGCTGCTCGGGACACTGAGTGCCGTATGGCTCAGTGGTCGGGCTGGTTCTAGGCAGGGGTCCCCTCCACCGCCCGCTAACCCTTCCCCAGGGTCACGCCAGGTCGCACGAGACGCCGAGTGCGCGTCACTCGGTAGTCGGGCCAGCGGTAAGCGACGGGGCCACGCAGATAGAGCACACCCGCAGGCGGAACAACATCCCATTCCATCATACACGTTCTTTCCTTAATCCGACTCGCTCTTACGGCTTCTAGTTACTTCCTCTGATACAACCACGTTCTTTCCTTAATCCGACTCGCTTTTACGGCTTCTAGTTACTTCCTGATACAACCACGTTCTTTCCTTAATCCGACTCGCTCTTACGGCTTCTAGTTACTTCCTGATACAACCACGTTCTTTCCTTAATCCGACTCGCTCTTACGGCTTCTAGTTACTTCCTGATACAACCACGTTCTTTCCTTAATCCGACTCGCTCTTACGGCTTCTAGTTACTTCCTGATACAACACGTTCTTTCCTTAATCCGACTCGCTCTTACGGCTTCTAGTTACTTCCTGATACAACCACGTTCTTTCCTTAATCCGACTCGCTCTTACGGCTTCTAGTTACTTCCTGATACAACCACGTTCTTTCCTTAATCCGACTCGCTTTTACGGCTTCTAGTTACTTCCTGATACAACCACGTTCTTTCCTTAATCCGACTCGCTCTTACGGCTTCTAATTACTTCCTGATACAACCACGTTCTTTCCTTAATCCGACTCGCTCTTACGGCTTCTAGTTACTTCCTGATACAACCACGTTCTTTCCTTAATCCGACTCGCTCTTACGGCTTCTAGTTACTTCCTGATACAACCACGTTCTTTCCTTAATCCGACTCGCTCTTACGGCTTCTAGTTACTTCCTCTGATACAACCATGTTCTTTCCTTAATCCGACTCGCTCTTACGGCTTCTAGTTACTTCCTCTGATACAACCACGTCCTTTCCTTAATCCGACTCGCTCTTACGGCTTCTAGTTACTTCCTCTGATAGAACCACGTTGTCACGGAATGGCCCAGAACCCTCAGCCAGGGGCGGTGCACACGGACATTAGTTTTGGCCATGGACAGTTAGGTGCGGTGGCACGCACGGAGTTTTGAAGTACTTTTTATAGATGTGGTTATGTGTGGTGTGATACAGTGTTCCCCGTTGATTGTGCAATGTGTTCCCTTTGTCTGCCTTGCCCGCCGCCATTTTCCGATCACCTTGTGGCGCAGTTCAGATTCTTCGATTCGGAGAAAATGGCCGATTCGAATCGTAAAATGGCCGATTCGGACCATCCGTCCGAATCGGCGACTCCCCGATCTGCAATGGCCAATGGGTCCTGGGAGGGCGGGCAGGGATTCCATTGTATGATAATTTGTGGAAAGTTGATAAATGCTTGAGCTGTAAATAATAAAGCCAGATTTAGCAGTGCATCCAGCTTCGACTGATGTGTTATTTCTCCGCCGTGCTTCATCTTCTGAGAATCCCTCGCGGTCTCAGGGTACGGTGTCCCAGACGATCCGAACCGAGCGCTCTGTGCCTGCATCGAGCATCAGGGCAGAGGCGCAGCGTATGAGGTTCGGTTCCCAGAATATCTGACGGAGATCCGATCCGAAGGGCGCGGCCGTGTACCGCGCTTCGGTATTGCGAGGGATTGCGGTAAGATCCGAATCCTTTGCCGATCCCGCCAGATCCGAAGCTTCCTCCATCCCCGATCCGAAAAGTCCTCCACTTGAGATACGAAGGTTTTACCCGCACCGAGATCGGAAACGTTTCCCACATAAGATCCGAAGATTCCTCCGCGGTTGGCAGATCCGATCTCCACAGACGTCCCACACCCACAAGGTCAGTGAACCAGCTGCTCAGGACACTGAGTGCCGTATGGCTCAGTGGTCGGGCTGGTTCTAGGCAGGGGTCCCCTCCACCGCCCGCTAACCCTTCCCCAGGGTCACGCCAGGTCGCACGAGACGCCGAGTGCGCGTCACTCGGTAGTCGGGCCAGCGGTAAGCGACGGGGCCACGCAGATAGAGCACACCCGCAGGCGGAACAACATCCCATTCCATCATACACGTTCTTTCCTTAATCCGACTCGCTCTTACGGCTTCTAGTTACTTCCTCTGATACAACCACGTTCTTTCCTTAATCCGACTCGCTCTTACGGCTTCTAGTTACTTCCTCTGATACAAACACGTTCTTTCCTTAATCCGACTCGCTTTTACGGCTTCTAGTTACTTCCTGATACAACCACGTTCTTTCCTTAATCCGACTCGCTTTTACGGCTTCTAGTTACTTCCTGATACAACCACGTTCTTTCCTTAATCCGACTCGCTCTTACGGCTTCTAGTTACTTCCTCTGATACAACCACATTCTTTCCTTAATCCGACTCGCTTTTACGGCTTCTAGTTACTTCCTCTGATACAACCACGTTCTTTCCTTAATCCGACTCGCTCTTACGGCTTCTAGTTACTTCCTCTGATACAACCATGTTCTTTCCTTAATCCGACTCGCTCTTACGGCTTCTAGTTACTTCCTCTGATACAACCACGTTCTTTCCTTAATCCGACTCGCTTTTACGGCTTCTAGTTACAACCATGTTCTTTCCTTAATCCGACTCGCTCTTACGGCTTCTAGTTACTTCCTCTGATACAACCACGTTCTTTCCTTAATCCGACTCGCTTTTACGGCTTCTAGTTACTTCCTCTGATACAACCACGTTCTTTCCTTAATCCGACTCGCTTTTACGGCTTCTAGTTACTTCCTCTGATACAACCACGTTCTTTCCTTAATCCGACTCGCTCTTACGGCTTCTAGTTACTTCCTCTGATACAACCACGTTCTTTCCTTAATCCGACTCGCTCTTACGGCTTCTAGTTACTTCCTCTGATACAACCGCATTCTTTCCTTAATCCGACTCGCTCTTACGGCTTCTAGTTACAACCATGTTCTTTCCTTAATCCGACTCGCTTTTACAGCTTCTAGTTCTTTCCTTAATCCGACTCGCTTTTACAGCTTCTAGTTACTTCCTGATACAACCACGTTCTTTCCTTAATCCGACTCGCTCTTACGGCTTCTAGTTACTTCCTGATACAACCACGTTCTTTCCTTAATCCGACTCGCTCTTACGGCTTCTAGTTACTTCCTGATACAACCACGTTCTTTCCTTAATCCGACTCGCTCTTACGGCTTCTAATTACTTCCTCTGATACAACCATGTTCTTTCCTTAATCTGACTCGCTCTTACGGCTTCTAGTTACTTCCTGATACAACCACGTTCTTTCCTTAATCCGACTCGCTTTTACGGCTTCTAGTTACTTCCTGATACAACCATGTTCTTTCCTTAATCCGACTCGCTCTTACGGCTTCTAGTTACTTCCTCTGATACAACCACGTTCTTTCCTTAATCCGACTCGCTTTTACGGCTTCTAGTTACTTCCTGATACAACCACGTTCTTTCCTTAATCCGACTCGCTCTTACGGCTTCTAGTTACAACCACGTTCTTTCCTTAATCCGACTCGCTCTTACGGCTTCTAGTTACTTTCTGATACAACCACGTTCTTTCCTTAATCCGACTCGCTCTTACGGCTTCTAGTTACAACCACGTTCTTTCCTTAATCCGACTCGCTCTTACGGCTTCTAGTTACTTCCTCTGATACAACCATGTTCTTTCCTTAATCCGACTCGCTCTTACGGCTTCTAGTTACTTCCTCTGATACAACCACGTTCTTTCCTTAATCCGACTCGCTTTTACAGCTTCTAGTTACTTCCTGATACAACCACGTTCTTTCAACATTTGACCTAATCAAGAATTTCATAACAGAATTCTTAAACTTGACATCAATGTTTCTAGTCAGACTCTGATGTCTACAACTGTATTTATCTATCCAGTCTCTCGGTGTCCCTTTTCAAGCTGTCTGCGAGTCCATTGTATTCCAGGGTCTAAAAGCTTAGACTACAATGTGGTGTTTGAAAGTACTGGTGATGTACATAAATCAACATTCTTGGTTGGCTTCTCTTGCTCTCTGGATATGATCTAGGTCAGTGGTTCCCAACCATGGTCCTCAGGTCCCACTAAGGTTGGGGTCAGACTAACGTGCGTTTAGGCGCACTTAATCACTGCCGCAGTAGCAGCAAATGACGGCCAATATACGAAGTCTAGCTGCACAACGCAAGTGGAAAATGAGAGCATTTTTTTCGAACGCAGAACCGCTAGTACTGACGTACAGAGTGTGCTGCGGCGGCATAGAGGCGTGATTAGTAGACGTCCAGACTATGTAACGTCCAGACGCAAAAAAGTGTTTTGACGATCCGTAAAAAAAAATCACGTATGAAAATGCGTGTCTGACCGTTTTCGTGCATTCTGTGAAAGATGTGTCAATGCCTTCAGACGCACTTTTTGACAGTTGCTACGAATAATGCGTTTGTTCGACCCTAGCAGGCCAGGTTTTAAGTATCACCTTGGGAAATGCAGACTGAATACTGCAATCACTGAGCAGCAAATCCTATCCCCTGGGCCTTGCTTCACATCCTGCAAACTTGACTTGTTGGGGGTACTTGACTAGGGTTAGGAACCACTGATCTAGGTGATTGTGCAGGGTTTTCTTGTTCATCAGAAGACGGTACTTCAAGCATTGGCTGGTGAACTTGATCTTCATTCTGTCATCATGTAAATCTTTGTTTAATGGTATCGATACTTCATCCGCTGTTGGTAGGGATTTATTTGACTGTTGGATGACTCGGTTGCATTCTTCTCTACACGAGGCTTGAATCTATACCAGTTGGTGGTCTTCCTGAGTCACTAGTTCTAGTGAGGCTGTGTCTTTCGCTTTGCTTCACTTTTTACGTTAAGTAGTCACATAGCATGACTTTCAGTGAATACTCGCTTTCTACCTTCGCCATTTTCTGATTTCATAGACCGGGCTTACTTTGCATTTTCTTTTGTACAACTATGAACATTCTCTTCCCATTTTAGAATCGACTTTATCCAGGTCCTCCCTTTCAGTTGCAAACAAGCACTCGACCACCAGGTTGTAAATCCTTCCCATGGATTCTTCTATCATAGTATTCTTTTCCTCTTGTTGCTGCTTTTGTTGGATGCAATGCGGACAGCTTCACTCATTCTTTTGCCAGTCTGTTACGTAGTCTTGTTTTCTTGCTTCAACCATGTGATCAGGGCTGGATTTACCATTAGGTAGAGTAGGCAGGCGCCTGCCACAAGGGGGCGCCTTGCTCTGCGTGATTTTTTTTTTTTACAATTTGCAACAATTTAGACCACTACCTCCTGGAGCCCTAATGGCTAGAGGGATATATGAGGTATCATTGGAAAGGTCAGCTTATATCCTTTCCAGTGATACCAAATATAATCAGGTTAGTTTTAAGTAAAAATAAAATTATATATATATTTTTTTTTTTTATATTCTTCAGTTTACAATCATAAAGTGAACAGCGATGCTGCACTAACTCACCTCATTTACCATACTTCCAGCAGGTGTATCTGGTGAAACAATGTATATTTGTTAGAATAATTCAACATATGCATTGTTTTTTGCTCCCATTGTACAGTGCTAAGGAACTTGTTGACTCCTTTTTTATAAATACTTGTATGACGGAATGGGATGTTGTTCCGCCTGCGGGTGTGCTCTATCTGCGTGACCCCGTCGCTTACCGCTGGCCCGACTACCGAGTGGCGCGCACTCGGCGTCTCGTGCGGCCTGGCGTGACCCCGGGAAGGGGTTAGCGGGCGGTGGAGGGGACCCCTGCCTAGAACCAGCCCGACCACTGAGCCATACGGCACTCAGCGTCCCGAGCAGCTGGTTCACTGACCTTGTGGGTGTGGGACGTCTGTGGGGATGGGATCTGCCAGCCGCGGAGGAATCTTCGGATCTTATGTGGGAAACGTTTCCGATCCAGGTGCGGGTGAATCCTCGGATCTCCGGTGGAGGACTTTTCGGATCGGGGATGAATGAAGCTTCGGATCTTGCGGGATCGGCGAGGGATTCGGATCTTACCGCAATCCCTCGCAATACCGAAGCGCGGTACACGGCCGCGCCCTTCGGATCGGATCTCTCAATCTGGGAACCGAACACCATCCGCTGCGCCTCTGTCCTGATGCTCGATGCAGGCACAGAGCGCTCGGTTCGGTTCGGATCTGGGTGGCACCGTATCCTGAGACCGCGGAGGATACTCAGATGCGAAAATACGGCGGGGAAATAACCACATCAGTCGAGGCTGGATGCACTGCTAAATCTGCTTTATTATTTACAGTTCAAGCATTTATCAACTTTACACACATTATCATACAATGGGAATCCCTGCCCGCCCTCCCAGGACCCATTGGCCCTTACAGATCGGGGAGTCGCCGATTCGGACCGGATGGTCCGAATCGGCCATTTTACGATTCGAAGAATCTGAACTGCGCCACAAGGTGATCGGAAAATGGCGGCAGACAAAGGGGAAATACATTTCGCAATAAACCAACGGGGACACTTTATTACACCACACAATATCACATCTAAATAAAAGCACTTGCAAAACTAGGTGCGTGCCACCGCACCTAAGTGTCCATAGCCACCACTGTCACTGCACCGCCCCTGGCTGAGGGTGCTAGGCCATTCCGTGACACTCCTCCCCCTCCCCCAGTTCGACGCACCTGGTCTGACCCCACCGGGTCATACCGGGGAAGTCGGTGCTCCCAGGCCCGTAGTCTGTCTGGGGAGGCCGGGTCACCAGGCCTCTCCATTTGGCCTTGCGGCCGTGCCAGCTTGGTCGGGACCCCACGTCCTTAGGGTTACCCCGGCTGGGCGAGAGGACATCCCTCTGGGCCGGAGTACCTCCTGTGTCCCCTCCAGGGTTATCGCTCACCCGGGGAAACCGGGTGCTAAGTGCACACGCCCCGGGTGCCCAGGTCAGCCGTGGGAAAGAACCGTGGCTGCGTGAGGCCCCCGAGCCCAAGGGTTGCCAAAATGGGCAGAGGCCAGCGGCGCTCTGCCCCGTTGCCAGCTCTTCCGCTGGAGGGCCAGGTACGGACACGGCAACCGAAGGAACAAATAGAGCCAAACCTGGCTGCTCCTTCTGGCAGCCGAAGAGGGAGATAAATGGATGCAACGGCAGTCGCACGGGGTCATCCTCGCTCTGCCCCTCGGGGCAAGTTGGGAGAAACGGGCCGAGGCCAGCGGCGCTCTGCCCTGGTGTCAGCTCTTCTGCTGAGTGGGGATCTCCTTGCGGGAGGATGGTTTCTTCCCCCCCCCCGGGGCCATCAGCGGTTGCGCACAACCCAGCCCGGGGGGACCATCTGTCTGCTCTACCTGGCAGACTGTGGGTGGTGGGCAGAGGCCAGCGGCGCTCTGCCCCGTGGCCAGCTCTTCACCTGGGTGAGGATCTCCTGGCGGGAGGATGGTTTCTTCCCCCCCCGGGGCAATCAATGGTTGCGCACAACCCATCCCGGGGGAACCATCTGTCTGCTCCTCCTGGCAGATTTTGGGTAGTGGGCAGCGGCACTCTGCCCCGTAGCCAGCTCTTCCGCTGGTTGGAGATCTCCTTGGGGAAGGATGGTCACTTCACCCCCCGGGGCAATCAATGGTTGCGCACAACCCATCCCGGGGAGACCATCTGTCTGCTTCCCCGCTGGACCCGTGGCCTCGGCCACCCTGTCCTCTTGCGGGGTGAAGGGGGTAACTTCCTCTGCCGGAACCCCCACGGGCACCCATGGGTCCGCCTCGGCCTCCCATAGGTCCCAAACCTGGGGACTGTCGACTTCCTCCGCCGACCCGTCCCACCACGGGGAGCTCAGGCTCGACTGCGGAACGCCGTCCAACAGTCTTCGGTAAGCCACCTCGAGCTCCCACTCTCGCTCTGCTAGAGCCTCCAGTTCCTCAAACACCGAGTCCCTGCTGTCTGACGGGAGCTCCAGTTCCCGTCGCTCCAGGATCTCTTCCATTCGTTCTTCGGTCTCCTCTCCGAACTCGGTCGGCGGCCATGCCCTCGTAGAGCAGCCCCGTGCCTCCGTAGCGAAGCCCTGCAGTGGAACTGCCTTCAATAGGACGCACTGTCGGAGAGGCGGTTAGCCACCGGAGCGCGCGGTACGTGGCGTCCAGTGCGATCTCCTGTTGCACCAGACTCCGGAGCTCGGCCTCCCACTCCGCTGGGGCCCGACCTTGCAGGAACGCTGCTCGCACATCGTACTGCACCCGATGGACGACAGCGTCGGAAGGAATGTACACACCATGGCAGTCCCGCTCATGGTCCAGGGCCGCGTACCAAAGTTCCTCTGTGGACCTCTGGTCCCGCTCCAGGCCCCCCTGCAGCCTTCTTGCCAGCACAACCTTCATGTCAGCGAAGGTGCCAGCACAGGAGCACCGCTCCTCAACGGGAAATGTGGCGTCCTCAGATGCAGCTCCAGGCGAGCTGTGAGTCTCCATCCGAGGGTCGCTGGGATGAGTGACGTCCTCAGTACAGGCTCCAGGCGAGCTGAGAGTCCCGCAAGGGCAATCACTGGGGGTTGCAGATTCCCAAGGTGAAGCTCCAGTCAAGCTGCAAGCCTCGTCCCAGGGTTCCACGGGGTAGGGTTCGGGGTTACTATATTCAGTCTCTGCTCCGCGGAGCTCCGCCAACTGCAGCTCGTGCTGACGGTCCTTCTCCTTTGGCACTTTGAGGTCCCCCACCAGTCGACTCACCATGTCCTCGGAGAGGGTGAGGCCACATATTTCAATTATGGCCCGAGCTCTCTGTCGAAGGGGTTCATCAGGGTCCTGAGTCAGGGTTGGGGGGCTCACCCTTTCCTGATCCATCCTGGCCAGCTCCTTCATCAAGGTTTTCCGATTCTTTTTACCCGGCGTTCCTCCCCGGTTCTCCAGCATCCCACGTAGGGTGTCCTGTGGTAATGGCCGTACCCCGCCATGGCATAGGTCTCCTCACTGGGGGGGTTGCAGAGAGCGATCCCACCGCTGCCACCAGTATTACGGAATGGGATGTTGTTCCGCCTGCGGGTGTGCTCTATTCTGCGTGACCCCGTCGCTTACCGCTGGCCCGACTACCGAGTGGCGCGCACTCGGCGTCTCGTGCGGCCTGGCGTGACCCCGGGAAGGGGTTAGCGGGCGGTGGAGGGGACCCCTGCCTAGAACCAGCCCGACCACTGAGCCATACGGCACTCAGCGTCCCGAGCAGCTGGTTCACTGACCTTGTGGGTGTGGGACGTTCGTGGAGATCGGATCTGCCAGCCGCGGAGGAATCTTCGGATCTTATGTGGGAAACGTTTCAGATCTTCTGCGGGAAACGTTTCCGATCCAGGTGCGAGTGAATCTTCGGATCTCAGTGGAGGACTTTTCGGATCGGGGATGAATGAAGCTTCGGATCTTGCGGGATCGGCGAGGGATTCGGATCTTACCGCAATCCCTCGCAATACCGAAGCGCGGTACACGGCCGCGCCCTTCGGATCGGATCTCTCAATCTGGGAACCGAACACCATCCGCTGCGCCTCTGTCCTGATGCTCGATGCAGGCACAGAGCGCTCGGTCGGTTCGGATCTGGGTGGCGCCGTATCCTGAGACCGCGGAGGATACTCAGATGCGAAAATACGGCGGGGAAATAACCACATCAGTCGAGGCTGGATGCACTGCTAAATCTGCCTTTATTAATTACAGCTCAAGCATTTATTAACTTTACACAAATTATCATACAATGGGAATCCCTGCCCGCCCTCCCAGGACCCATTGGCCCTTACAGATCGGGGAGTCGCCGATTCGGACCGGATGGTCCGAATCGGCCATTTTACGATGCGAACCGGATGGTTTGGATCGGCCATTTTCCGAATCGAAGAATCTGAACTGCGCCACAAGGTGATCGGAAAATGGCGGCGGGCAAGGCAGACAAAGGGGGAATACATTTCGCAATAAACCAACGGGGACACTTTATTACACCACACAATATCACATCTAAATAAAAGTACTTGCAAAACTAGGTGCGTGCCACCGCACCTAAGTGTCCATAGCCACCACTGTCACTGCACCGCCCCTGGCTGAGGGTGCTGGGCCATTCCGTGACAACTTGTAACTGTAACTAAGGCAACAGATTCTGCCTCTTTTGATTGAACATGGAGGAAAAAACATTTCAGTTTTGGGGGGGGTAGGGCGCTCCGTGTTTCTGTGCCTACAAGCTCCTGAGGTGCAAATCCAGCCCTGCATGTGATTTGGTCAATGGGGAAGTCTTGGATCTTCCAAACAGTAGGTAATACGGTGAGTATCCGGTAGCCTCGCTGCGTGTGGAATTATAGGCGTGCAATGAGTTCTTCCAATGTCCTGTTGTGCCTTTCAACTTTGTAATTTCCTTGGGTGATTATGGGGGTTGTATGAGGAGTCACGAACTCCGTTACAGGGGTTCGAGAAGATCAGGATTTTTGAGTATAATTTCACACCAACCTCAAGACAGAGACTTCTGCCCAGTATCAATCTGGAAAAAGAACACCTAAACGAGTACGTTGTGTACAATCATTTCAAAATGGAAGACATTCCATCATTAAAAGGAGTTTTATCTCCAAGATTGGATGGTCAATATAGACCTAAAAGACGCTTATCTGACAATCCCGATAAACTACAAAATATCGGTCCTTACACCGACACAGTCTATCGAATATCTAGGTGTCACCGTAACTACGATGGAGATGTCTCTTTCTCTGTGAAATCAGCCGAACTTTGGCTGAAGACAGAGAAATCCGATGTCTTCTATATGCAGAAGAATTCTCTCTGATGGTTAGCTCACCTCTCCGCAGCAATACAAGTGGTCTTTACAGGATCGCTATATTGTCGAGCTCTTCCACGTCTGAAAACACGATTTCTGCGGAGGGGATGGCTTTATCCAGATTGCATCTCTCTGGACGACGAGTCGAAATTGGAGATACAGTGGTGGCTAAATCATTTAGAGTCATGGAACAGCAAAGTCATTGTCCATCCAACTCCAGAATTGGTCATAGAGGCAGACGCCAGCAGATCTGGCTGGGGCGCGCTGCGGATCATTTTCCACAGGTGTCAGTTGGGTTTCCACAGGGATAGGATTGTATATAATGGTTTAGAACTCCTTGCAGGATTGTTTGCTATTCAAGTTTTATTAAGCATTTCCAGGCGAGTTCCATACTCCTGAAGATGGACAACCTGTCCGCTGTGTCATATTAACCTTTATAGGTGGCCCCAGGCAACAGTTGGCAGAGACAGCGAAATCTTTTGAGGATTTTGCCGGCCTCACAATCTCTCAGTCCAGGTCAATACATTCCAGGGTTCAGCAATGTAATGGCGGACTGGAATTCAAAGTATCTGATAGACTCCAGCAATTGGAAATTAGACACCAGGGTATTTGCCAGTTTGTCATCCCTCTGGGGTCTCTTCTCTGGATTTGTTGGCTTCTCGCCTTTTTAATATTCCTTTACCACAATACTACTGTTGGAGACCAGACCCATGGCTTTGGCCACGGATGCTCTGGTCCAAACCTGGATGCTTTCGCTTTCCCTCCATTCTCATTTCAACAGTAATAAAACTAGTACAATTCGCTACAACAGTGCTCATAGCACCCTTTATGGAGGTCTCAATCATGGTTCCCGCACCTCCTGAAACTGTCTGTGGACATTCCCAGGCTAATGGCCCATCGTCCACCCTGGGAGACCTGGAGGGACCACTTCAGAATTCTTTAAGTGTAATATCAGGGGTCACTGGCCTTCAGTCAACATTTCAGATGCATCTGCCTCCTTTTTTTTTTTTATTTTTGTTGAGTTCCTGGGCCCCTCTACTAGGAGATATGGTAGCGCATGGAACTCATGACTCTTAGTGCATGGAACATGAAGTTGATTGTAGACGTGCATTTTTTTTTTTTTTTTTTTTAGTCTGAATTTTGGGATAATTTTAGTTTTAGTATGACTCACGATACGAAACTGCTCAGTACTAAAATAAAAATAAAATGCACTACATTTTAGTTTCAGTCCTTTTTTGTAATATTACATTTGAAGGAGACCAGCAATGAAGAGCGCAACGCTACAGAAAAGGTTTGTATGTGTAATCCTTCCTGACCCCCCCCCCCACCCAAAAATCTGACAGTGATAGAGCTCCAGAATACTCACTTGCAGCACAGACAGCCAGCACAGGAGAGGAAACCTTTACTTAACCCTTGCATGTCTATGAGGCAGACAAGATGATACAAGCAGCTGGAGAAGGAAAACATTCAAATAAATCACACTGAAAGCTAATGACAGAGGAGGGCTGGATAGTAAAACCCCCTTTATAACAAGCAGCACTGGGAGAAGAGAGGGACTTTATAAAACGTGTGTTATCTCCCCTCCCGCTCTGCATAATAGGGGCTTAGGTCTGATACATTTTATATTATCCAGGAGCACTATCCCCCTTTCCTCATCTATAATACACGTTTTATATGAAGTCCCTCTCCTCTCCCAGTGCTGCTTCTTATAAAGGTTTTTTACGTCTGATACATTTAGTATCCAGCTCTCAGTTACTGTCGTTCCCGTTATTCTAACATCTGGGATATCATTCTAGTTTAGTTTTCTGGATAAGTGACCCGAGAATGAAACTGTCTAGAGTCTCACACGTTCGAGCCCTAAACTTAACGGGAAGAAGTTTTACCCGACACGGGGAGAAATGTTCAATTTCCTATAGGACAAAGACTTCATTGTCAGAGGTCTTCTATCCAGTTTTGCCACAGCGTCCTATCCTTTACCCAGTAATTGTTTCAAAGAATAGGGGCAGAAACGCTTTCATAACAGGTCACTCCAATCCCAACAGTTATTCATATCCTTACGCAAACCATACAATTCTGTAACTTTCACCACACTCGCTGGGTGGGTTAAATGGATCATGTCAGGAGCTGGTGTAGACGTCTCCGTGTTCGGAGTTCATTCATCCCGGAGTGCTTCTGCTTCCGAGGTTTTTTCTTCCGTGGATGTCGTCTTGTAGACATCTTAAAACAGCATCCCCATCCCCATCTGATTGGAATCTCGTGGAGACGGTTGGTTTATCAGGTTTCCCACCGTTGCGTTGTTCGTGGCGCTTCTATGTTGCATCTTAAAACAGCAGACTGGCCCAGAGAATCCACCTTTAGAGAGTTTTATTTTAAACCAGTGTGTCACATGTCACTATCACTAATTAATTAAGCTTTGAACTCGCATAATATGAGCCTCCGTGTCTTGTGGGATAATTCCCAGATTCCCCTATTATCATGATGGGGAATTATAATAAAGACACGGAAGCGAGTATTATCTCACCCGATAATTGGGTTATTCCCACCCCTTATATTTGGTTATCAGGTTTTGATGTTTCAGTAGTCATTACGGATTTTTTTAAACCTTCTTAATATAAGCACTTGGTGAACTTTAATACATTTATTTTCCGACAGCCTAAACTTCATGTCGAAGCTTTCATTGGATGAGGAACAGTTTTTCCGTTCTGTTCGTTGAAGAGCTTGAGCTTCGTATTCGAGTTTGCGTTGAAGGCTGGAGCTTCGTGTTGGAGTTTTCCGTTGAAGGATGAATATTCTTCCTTGCTTGAGCTTCAAGTTGGAGTCTACGTTGAAGGTTTTAACTTCCTGTTGGAGTTTGTCAAAGGATGATTATTCTTCCATTGTTTCGATTTCGTTGAGGAAGATGTTAGCCTGTCTCGCATCAAGAAAAGAGGAGCCAAAGGTTACAAGGACGATTTATGGAGTGGTTTACTGGACGATTGGACAGCAGGGAGCTGGACTGTACCATTACCTGCTATTGTTACTGTATATGTATTGTGAAACTGTATTCTCTCTAAATACTTTTGTATTTGAGAGTTTTCCTTTGCTGCTATCGGATTAAGTAAAGAAAAGATATAATAAAGACACGGAGGTGAGTATTATGCTGATTCTCCGTCATGATAATTGGGGAATCTGGGAATCCATGACTACTAGGATGCATTCATACCCTTGTTTACATGTTTCCAAATGCAGGAAGTTGATGGACACCATTTCAAAAGGATAGGTTGTGGTAATGGTAGACAACAGTGCTCTAATAGGCCTATTGGGCTTCTTCAGACTTGGGTCACAGTGTTCCACATCCTTCTGCATATGTTGCCAGTAGAATCTGTCTAATTAGTTTTGTTTTTTTTCTTTCAATATTTGCATCTCAAATCTTCCAATGATCGTCTTTTTCTTGGGACCTTCGATTTCCCAGAGTGCATGTGGTAATTCTTCTCTGGTGTCAGTGTTCTGGAGCCATATGCAATCACTACCATTTTTTTGCCTTCTGGTATAGCACTGCTCCAAGACCTTCCTGCGATGTGTCACGTGAAATCTGCATATCCCAGTACAGGTGGTTTCAACAAAGTCCATGAACTGGTTTAGAATTTCCTGATGGCTGTTCATCCAGCTAATAGGTCTGCGGGGGGGTATATGGAGTGTTCAGGTAGAGGTAGTACCTCTGATGGGGAACATGTGGTGCTCCTCGGAGCAGTTCGTCCACCTTGGTCCTCACCTGTCGCTCAGCTCTCACCTGTGGCTCCTCGTAGCTGTTAGCATGCAACAGCGGCCATACCCTGGGCAACGGCTTCCACTGGCCGGCCAAACCAGGTGGGGGTAGCCGAAGGGTCTCAAAACCCTTGGTGAATTAGGTGTTGCCTACCTATGCATGCAAAGTCTGAACATCGGCTGATCCTGTGGAGGAGACCATCTAGGTCCAACGGAGGTGACGGCGACTACAGCAATGCACTGTGGAGTGTATGGAGCAAGACGAGGCACGTAGAACATCTTGGTCATCCACTGCATCCGTGCCCATCTCTGGTTGTCTTGACTTCCTCTTGCCACTGGATACTGGTGGGCCCGGACAAGAGAGTGAGGTCGACGCAGCGCAACTCTTCTTCACTTTAAACAAAGTTTTCTGCGGAAGTCATCAGTCATCCACAATTCAAGTCCTGTGGCGATGGGTAATCCGCACTCTTCTTGACAGGGATACCACAAATAGGCTGCAACGACGCACGGCGCTCATTGCCCATGAACTTGCCAGATACAATATAGACATCGCCGCCCTCAGTGAGACCAGACTCTCCGGTGAAGGAGAACTCACAGAATGGCTTGCTGGCTACTCCTTCTTCTGGAGTGGACACGACTCTCATGCAAAGCGAGAAGCGGGAGTTGGTTTTGCTATTAAAACTTCTCTTGTGAGTAAACTCTCCGGCTCCCCGAAAGGAATTAATGATCGTCTTATGACGCTGAAACTCCCTGTCACGGAATGGCCTAGGACCCTCAGCCAGGGGCGGTGCAGTGACAGTGGTGGCTATGGACACTTAGGTGCGGTGGCACACACCTAGTTTTGCAAGTGCTTTTATTTAGATGTGATATTGTGTGGTGTATAAAGTGTCCCCGTTGGTTTATTGCGAAATGTATTCCCCCTTTGTCTGCCTTGCCCGCCGCCATTTTCCGATCACCTTGTGGCGCAGTTCAGATTCTTCGATTCGGAAAATGGCCGATCCGAACCATCCGGTTCGAATCGTAAAATGGCCGATTCGGACCATCCGGTCCGAATCGGCGACTCCCCGATCTGTAAGGGCCAATGGGTCCTGGGAGGGCGGGCAGGGATTCCCATTGTATTCTAATTTGTGTAAAGTTGATAAATGCTTGAGCTGTAATTAATAAAGGCAGATTTAGCAGTGCATCCAGCCTCGACTGATGTGGTTATTTCCCCGCCGTATTTTCGCATCTGAGTATCCTCCGCGGTCTCAGGATACGGCGCCACCCAGATCCGAACCGAACCGAGCGCTCTGTGCCTGCATCGAGCATCAGGGCAGAGGCGCAGCGGATGGTGTTCGGTTCCCAGATTGAGAGATCCGATCCGAAGGGCGCGGCCGTGTACCGCGCTTCGGTATTGCGAGGGATTGCAGTAAGATCCGAATCCCTCGCCGATCCCGCAAGATCCGAAGCTTCATTCATCCCCGATCCGAAAAGTCCTCCACCGGAGATCCGAAGATTCACTCGCACCTGGATCCGAAACGTTTCCCGCAGAAGATCCGAAGATTCCTCCGCGGCTGGCAGATTCGATCTCCACGAACGTCCCACACCCACAAGGTCAGTGAACCAGCTGCTCGGGACGCTGAGTGCCGTATGGCTCAGTGGTCGGGCTGGTTCTAGGCAGGGGTCCCCTCCACCGCCCGCTAACCCCTTCCCGGGGTCACGCCAGGCCGCACGAGACGCCGAGTGCGCGTCACTCGGTAGTCGGGCCAGCGGTAAGCGAAGGGGCCACGCAGATAGAGCACACCCGCAGGCGGAACAACATCCCATTCCGTCATACTCCCTCTCTGCCATGGAAAGAAGTTTGCCACCATAGTCAGCGCCTATGCACCCACCATGACAAATCCAGAAGAGACCATAGATAAGTTCTATGATGATCTGAACACCGTTATTTCCTCCACTCCTATTGCTGATAAACTCATTGTCCTTGGAGATTTTAATGCTTGTGTCGGGAGTGATCACACTTCCTGGGACGGAGTGATGGGGAAGCATGGGGTTGGAAAGTGTAACAGCAACGGCCTGCTGCTCCTTCAGACCTGTGTTGAACATGGCCTCCTGGTGACAAATACCATCTTTAGCCTTCCCGCACGCAACAAGACATCATGGATGCACCCCCGTTCAAAACACTGGCATTTAATAGACTATGTCATCGTCAGAAATCGGGACCGGCAGGATGTGAAGGTGACTAAGGCCATGTGCGGCGCAGATTGCTGGACGGATCACCGCCTCATCGTTTCAAAGATGAAAATCCACATTCAACCTAAGAGAAGACCTCATGCCGCCATAGCTCTGAAACGCCTCAACATCAGCAAGTTGAAGCGTCCTGATGTCAAACAGACTTTTGTTGACACCTTGGATGAACGCCTTGCTTCAATCACACTGGATAATCTGGATGCGGGAGCAGCGTGGACCACATTTCGTGAGACGGTGTATAGCACAGCCATTGAGCACCTTGGACCCTCTACCAGAAAACACAAGGACTGGTTTGATGAAAATAACATAACGATTCAACTGCTACTCGAGCAAAAACGTTGGGTGTACAAGGCACTCTATGTTGACCCAATGTCAATGGCAAAGAAAGTTGCACTGCGAAACATCCGCAGCAACATCCAGTCGCAACTGCGCCAGATGCAAGACTCCTGGTTGAGTGCGAAAGCTGAAGAGCTTCAGGGCTTTGCAGACAGGAAAGATATGAAGAACTTTTACAGCGGCCTCAGAGAAATCTATGGCCCTACCGCCTCAGGGTCTTCTCCTCTCCTCAGTGCTGATGGTACTACACTCATCACAGAAAAGGAGCAAATCTTGGAAAGATGGGCGGAACACTTTGCTAGTGTGCTGAATACGCCTTCTGTCATAAATGATGAAGCCATCGAAAGACTATCCAGGTCCCAGCGAACAAGTCACTGGACGCTGTTCCAACTCTGGACGAGATACAAACAGCCATCCGCCAGCTGTTCAGTGGCAAAGCACCTGGTTCCGACATGATTCCTGCTGAAATCTATAAAGAGGGTGGACCAGCGCTGACGGATAAATTGCTCTGTCTAATCCAGATCATCTGGCAGACAGAAACTGTACCACAGGACCTTAAAGATGCTTCCATTATCCATCTGTACAAACGAAAAGGAAATCGCCAGGCCTGTGACAACCACCGCAGAATCTCACTGCTATCCATTGCAGGCAAGATCTTGGCCCGAGCCCTGCTGAACCGCCTGAATGTACATCTAGAGCAAGGTCTCCTTCCCGAGAGTCAATGTGGCTTCCGCAAAGCACGTGGGACTATTGACATGGTGTTTGCTGCCAGACAGCTTCAAGAGAAATGTCAGGAACAAAACTCGGATCTATATTCCATATTCATTGACCTAAACAAGGCTTTTGACACGGTCAGCAGAGATGGCCTGTGGAGAATCATGAAGAAGTATGGATGTCCAGACAAGTTTACCGCTATCACCCGGCAGCTACATGATGGCATGTTGGCTCGAGTCCAGGAAAACGGTCAATCATCAAGCATTTCCTGTTACAAATGGAGTGAAGCGGGGCTGTGTCCTGGCTCCCTCACTCTTCAGCATCATGTATTCTGCAATGTTGTCTGATGCGTTCAAGGATTCCACCACGGGCTTGCCAATTCGATTTCGTACTGATGGATCAGTCTTTAATCTCAGAAGGCTTCAAGCGAAAACCAAGGTCAAACATAACCTCATAAATGAGCTTCTGTTCACAGACGACTGTGCCCTCAACGCTGCTTCGGAAGGCGATATGCAACACAGCGTTGACATTTTTGCTGATGCCTGCAATAACTTTGGTCTCACTATCAACAGAAAGAAAACTGAAGTGATGTATCAGCCAGCTCCCAGGAAGCCTTACGCCGAACCCAGCATCACCATCAGTGGGCAGCGTCTAAACGCGGTGGACAAATTCACGTACTTGGGCAGCATCCTTTCTAGATCTGTCGTCATGGACGACGAGTTGATTGCTAGACTCGCAAAAGCAAATGCAGCATTTGGAAGACTCCGCAAAAATGTGTGGGACAGGAGAGGTATCAGACAAAAAACCAAGATCAAGGTGTATCGCGCAGCAGTCCTTTCGACGTTGCTCCATGGATGTGAAACGTGGACAATCTACCAGCGTCACGCCAAGAAATTAAATCATTTTCACACAACATCTCTTAGAAAACTTCTTGGTATTAAGTGGCAAGACAAAGTGCCTGATACCGAGGTCCTTGTTAGAGCGGACCTACCCAGCATCTTCACCATCCTGGCGCAGTCTCAATTACGATGGGCAGGACACGTAGCTCGTATGAAAGACAAAGATGTTGTTATTTGGCGAACTTACACAAGGCAAGCGCTCCCAAGGAGGTCAAAAAAAGCGCTACAAAGACACACTGAAAGCAGCTCTAAAGGCCTTCAATATTAACCCCATTAACTGGGAGCTTGCTGCTCAGGACAAAACCAAGTGGAGATCAGCTATTAAGAACCCTATGGAAGAATCCTATGAAACCAGCAGAGCAGCGGCAGCTGAGCAAAAAAGGCTGGCCAGGAAAGGTAGTGATATACTACTATCTTCTGCGGCTATTTAGAGCGTGAATTGGTTTGGAAAGCCATCTACGCACTCACCGTGACCCACCCTATTCACTAAATGGATGACTAGATGGTCCTCGTCGACTCGACGGACGAACAAGAAGAAGAGGTCTGCGGGACGGTAGATGACGCTTGGTTGTTTGTCCCTTCTTACTTTCTTTTGGGGGTTCCCTCCTGTACCAACGATGTCTTTCTCATTTATCTCAGATGGGTCAGAGATAGCAACTCATATGGGCTTAGCGATTCTGGAGACGTTTTGGAATGTAGTATGAGATCTTTTTCAAATCTCCTATTGTTTCAGGCTGTTCTTTTAATTTCTGTACTGGTGCAGTCTCCACTGGATCCATTGTGTAACCTTCTCCAGAGACGACAATCTTTACCCTGAAACCTCACTTTTCTCTTGACTAGTTCGCACTTCTGAGGAGTTAGTCTGACACCATTTGTGATGGGACGCCGTCTCTTCCCGTCTGTCCTGACTCTCCAGACACCCCCTTACCAGGATCAGCCCGGCCTCTGAGTTGCTCGGAACTCAGTGCCTCGAGCAGCCTGATCCGCAGCTCCAGACCCGCTTGTTCTGAACTCCTGCCTTGGAGCCTCTTTGCATTTCCAGAATGCCGCTCTGTGCCTGACTGATTAAGCCTGAGACCTTCCCAGCCCATACCCCAATAACCTGAATAAAACACAACGCATATATGTCAGTTGGAATGTGCATGGGCCACAGCTTTTATTAAACCATATACAACCATCCCTCGCAGTGCTTACTCACAACCCTGCCCTCTCGCTCCATGCAATAGGCATTACCAAACCACAAATGAGCTCGTCCCCCGCAAGCGAGGTTCGTCTCCCCCAGGCCTCACCCGATGGCGGCTCATACATCCTTTAAGCACTGCTGTCCAGGGAAAACCGCCAATCTTCAGCTGTGACACGATGGGATGAAATCCAAGGGTGGGTGGGCAGGTCTCACCTAGATGCACTTCTCACGTTGGCAGGAACAAGAGGAAGAACCCTGCACCCATCACCAGCATATATAGTTCAGGTAAGCAACACTGTTGCAAACACACCACCAATAACACCATAGCTTTTCCTTGACTGACAGGCCCATGCATCATCCAGCCCCCCCCCTCCGGAGGGGCCCCAGGGATTCTACACCCTTCCAGATCCTTCCTTAACGTACAGGCCCAGGCCATCAGTCATGTCACACTTCCTGAAGGTCCAGGGGGTTCTTGACTGATTAAGCCTGAGACCTTCCCAGCCCATACCCCAATAACCTGAATAAAACACAACGCATATATGTCAGTTGGAATGTGCATGAGCCACAGCTTTATTAAACCATATACAACCATCCCTCGCAGTGCTTACTCACAACCCTGCCCTATCGCTCCATGCAATACGCTTACCAAACCACAAATGAGCTCGTCCCCCGCAAGCGAGGTTTGTCTCCCCCAGGCCTCACCCGATGGCGGCTCATGCATACTTTAAGCACTGCTGTCCAGGGAAAACCGCCAACGCCAGGGGCCGCCTTAGCGTCCGCCCCTGCGCCCCCCCGCAGACAGCGCCTCCTCCACACCAGACTGCAGACCCACCAGGAAAATGTCCAACCCAATTTCCGTGAGATGGACCCCATCCCCTCTAATGACCTTCCTATTGTCCCCTTCTAGCTCCGTATGTCTAACCGACACTCCACCCAGATCACCAACAAATCTAGAGATCTCCCTGTTAACCCGCTTCCGAGCCTTGTCCAGAGCCCCGGGGGCCGCAAATTCTTCCCAACGGGGGCGAGAAACTATTTCTGAAAATACTAATGATAGCCAGTTGTTTCATCATCTTCCGGGGTTAAGTCACGTTTCATCTCCCTAATCAAGTCTACAGAACGAACAAGCCCCAGATCGTTCCCCCTGCATGCACCACTAACACCACACCACATCCCTAGCCGCTTGACCAGCCAATGCCTCGCATTTTCCAACCACCTGGGCCCAATGTAAACCCTTGATACCAATCCACTGAATCATAGCCAAGTCCGTTGAAAAACCCAGGTTCCTGCCAAGCGGCCGTTGTGCAGCCCGCTTGGCCGCCCAGTGTATATACGAGTGGCCGATGATCCAAACCGTTTTCGGGGATGAACCTGTAATTATAAGAGGTTAGGGCGCACGTATGAACGAAAACGATCCGAACGCCATCTACCCAAACGCCTAATCATGTCATCCGACGCACCCGCTTCCGCCGCCATCGTTGCTGCGCCTATACGGAAAGAATGCGGAGCGAACTGCCTCGGGTCATGACCCAACGATGCAATACAACGCCTAAAAACTGCCGAAAACTGGTACCTCGTAAGAGGGGCCCCTGACAAATGAACTAAGAAGGAACCCCCAATCCCCGGACGCCCACCAACATAATCC
The DNA here is from genome assembly GCA_009667805.1 of Leptobrachium leishanense. Lineage (NCBI taxonomy): Eukaryota > Metazoa > Chordata > Amphibia > Anura > Megophryidae > Leptobrachium > Leptobrachium leishanense. Next base: position 28,326 of record RXON01002422.1, read on the forward strand.
CTGGCCAACATTACCGGGCAGTGTACCCCCCAATCGCCCCCAGAGTAACTACCGAACCCCTACCCGACTGGTCCGTTTTTGAACGAGCGATCAACAAACGCACCCGGTCATGCAAAATCGTAACCTGCTCTAAGCGCAGAGCCGAAAGCGCCCCCGCATTAGGAGCCACCAATTCCCCCACCTTCAAAGCCCCATAGTAGCAAAAGGCGAACGCAATTCGAAACAGACCCACCTCAAAACAGTCTCTGCAAATAACACCCAAAGACACTAACAATTCCGCAAAGAGCTCCCCTGACATCAGGAACCACCGTCCTACGCCATTCCCTAATAATCCGTCGCAACAAAAAATCCCTCCCTACGTCCTCCCAACCGACCACACCACACAAAAAAGAAAGAGCCGCCAACACTTTCGCCGCACCAGGCCCGGAACCCCCCCCCTCTCCCGAAATTCGCTCAGGTGAACCATCATGGCCCACGTGCGATCCTCAGCCGTCTGCCAACCCCTCTCTCCCGCAGCCACAGAACCCCACGCCCGCCAGACCTGCGAAAATAGGAACTCCACGTTGCAGCTGACAGAGAACCTTCTAATAACCGCTTCAGTCCAGCGAAGCGAGGGTCCAGAGCCACGGAGGAAACTGTGTCGCGGTTCTCGCTGCCCCCAGAGCCACCTGCCAAAAACAGTCCCACTGGAACCGGGAGAGAGCGTCAGCCACCACATTCTGCACACCCGGAACATGCTTAGCCCGCAACCACACATTTCGTTCCAGGCGCCGTAAAAGTGCCAAAACGGGAGGGGAACTGGACGATGCACGATTCACCACCTGCACGACACCCAAATTGTCCGTCCAGAACACCACCCGCCTATTCGCCAACCGCTCCCCCCACAGCTCAAGGGCGACCAACAATGGGAACAGCTCCAAAAACGTCAGATTCCGTACCAGATCTGATGCTGACCATTCCGAGGGCCACGCCTGGGCACACCAGTCGCCCTGCAAATAGACCCCAAAGCCATGGGCACCTGACGCGTCGGAAAAAAGCTCTATGGCCTCATTGTCCACTTCCGCCTCCTGCCAATAGGTCAACCCATTATAGGTTAGCAAAAAGGATTGCCATACCACCAGGTCGGCCAGCAAGGAACTGGTGATCCTTATAAAATGGTGCGCTGCCCGAACACCCGCCGTAGCCAACGACAAGCGACGGAAAAAAGCGCGGCCCATAGGCATAACCTGGCAAGCGAACGCCAAGTGGCCCAACAGCGATTTGAAGCTCCGACAGACGCAACTTAGCGACCCCCCCCCCCCCCGAGCTCTAACCACCAAACACAGCAGGACTTGAATTTTTTGCACCGGAAGTCGGAACACCCTGAGCACCGTGTCGATTTCAATGCCCAAAAAGGTGATCAAACGACCCGGACCCTCCGTCTTCTCCTCCGCCAGCGGTACACCAAATTCCCCCGCCACCTCTCGAAAATTTTGTAACCGCATCGAGCAATCAGCGGAATCCAATGGTCCCACGAAAAGAAAGTCATCGAGATAATGAACCATCGAATTCCGCCCAGCACGCCGGCACACCACCCAGTGTAAAAAGGAAGCAAACAACTCAAAATAAAAACAGGAAATTGAGCAGCCCATCGGAAGACAACGATCATAATAATACTGGCCCCAAAACTCGCAACCTAGTAAATGGTAGCAGTCAGGCCTAATCGGCAATAGCCGAAAAGCTGACTCCACATCAACCTTGGCAAGCAAGCAGCCAGGCCCCGCATCCCTAACGAGCTGCAAAGCGTCATCAAACGAGGAATACCGTACCCGGCAGCCTTCCTTGCCAATGCCATCGTTGACCGAAAATCCTGCCGGATAAGACAGATGGTGTATCAAGCGGAACCTGCCTTCCTCCTTCTTGGGCACTACCCCCAAAGGAGAAACCCGAAGGTTAGGAAAAGGAAGCTCTGCAAATGGACCCACCATCCGCCCCCGCCGTACTTCGCCTTCCAACTTGGCCGCCACTACTTCCGCGTGCTGCCCAGCTGAAACTAGATTTCGGGAAAATTGCGGAAAATCAGAACAGTCGTGCGGTATATAAAAACCCTCTCGGAAACCCTCCAGCAACAATAACGCACCCCGCCTATTGGGGTACAGCTCTAACCAAGGAAGCAGAGCCCCCACGGTCACCGGCGTTATCCCTCCTACCAAACTGTCCGCGCCCGGCAGGCCTGAAGGTCGAACCCTGTCCTTTCTTAAAACACCGGAACGCCGGGTGGGAGCCCCCGCAGAGAGAACAGTCGTGTTTGAACTTACAATTAAAGAGCCAACACCACCCCCTTCCAGCCCCCGACTGCACTCCCGGGGCCCTAGGTGCAGCGGACCCTAGAAAGGGAGACACCGCCGGCCGATTAGGTGTCATGAGAAGAAGCCACAAATTCGTGTCCTGGACATCGAACCTGAGCCCCGGACGCACCGCCATCTTTTGCCGGAACTGCTGGTCATAACGAAACCAGCATTGTCCTCCATAAATCGTATACGCCCCCCAAATTAGATCGAGATACGCACACAATGAAACGCTGCACTCCGGGAACCGCTCGCACAAGATAGCACAATAAGCCAAGAAACCCTGAAGCCAATTTCCGAAAGTGGGAGGAAGCGTATTCTTTAACTTCTCCCTTTCCTTCTCGTCCATGAACGGTTTAGGACGGTCCACCGTCTCCCTATCCACCGAAAGCAGCGTAAGCACATCCACATATTCGTTTTTCCAAATCTTCTCCCGCAACTCCGAAGTGACCTGCAAACCCATTGGGGACAACTCGCAGGACCCATAAAATATGCCCACACCCCCAAGCCCGACGGGAGACACCCCAATCAACGCAGGTCCAGCCATTCCCCCTGCACCAGAGACCAACACTGCGCCAGCCTCGGAAATCCCCTGCTGACCCAGCATTGGAGCCAAAACGGGCGCAGGCGCAGCCCCCGCCGCGCAAGCGGACACGGTAACCCCCACAGCAGCAGAGCTAGGCGCGACCATAGATGCAGGTACCATGCCCCCAGTCACGACGTGTCCCACCACGTTCTGCGCAGTGCTCTCCCTTGCTGAAGCATCCGACCTATCCTGCCAGCGCCTAAGCTCAGCAACCAGGGTGTCTATCAACCCCGTTGTCACACTATGAGCCGCCGCAGATGCATTAACCCCCAAAATACTGAGCGATCCAAGTGCAGCACCCCCACAATCTGACTCATGTGCAGCCATCAGCGATGATCCTCCAGAAGCTGTATGAACCGCAGCCAAAGGTGAACCCAGCGCTGGACGCCCAGGAATAGCACCTCCACTGGTAACCGGTACCCCTCTCTGACCTCCATCTCCAGCTTCAAAGACGCTCCTCGGCCGAGAGCGATGAGAACGATCTGTGACGGAATGGGTGTTGTCCGCCTGCAGGTGTGCTCCTATCTGCCCCTCCTTGTGCTCTCACCGCCCGACCCGACTACCGAGCGTCACAGCACTCGGCGTCTCGAGCGGCCCGGAATGACCCTGGGGAAGGGTTGGCGGGATACAGGGAGGGACCCCTGCAGAGACCAGCCCGACTACCGAGCGTCACGGCACTCGGCGTCTCGAGTGGCTGATCCACTGACCTTGGGAGAGATGGGACCGTCTACTGGGTTAGCTGCTGTCACGGAAGGGACATAGGGGCTCGGCGCAGCGAGACCCAGGACTCAAACCCAAGACATTTTTAAAAGGACCTTGTTTTCCTTTGAACGTTTGCAGTGTGCGTTTCAATGTATGAACAGTTTATTTTCCTTGCTAGATGTGGTTTTACTTGATGTGCTGTATTAAGATGTACCCTGTGTGATTTTAAATATACTTTACATCGTTTGGTTTTAGTTTAATTTAGTTTAGTGAAATGACATAGCTTTGGTTTTAAAACATGCTTATATTCCTGTAGGTAAATGTGTTTTTCTGTAGCCAGTAAACAAGTTTTGCTGCTGTGTAATTTATGCGTCAGGGATTTTCCCCATTATCTAGCTACATGTTTAATTTAAGGGATCTCTGATAGTGTGTGTTTAATCTGATGTGCTGGAACAATGGATATACAAATGTTGTGTGCGCTGAAGGCTAAAAGAATGTGAAGAATGTTGATTGTAAATAACTGACATAATCTAATTAGATGGGTGTGCTAGTAATTAGTATGGGTATGCAAATTGTGACTGTTATACTTCAGCATAAATAGTGGCGTTGTTCATTAAAAGAGTCAGTTCATCTGAGTGTTTGAAACATACAGCTCTGCCTGGTGTTGTCATTTCACGTCGGCTACATATCATCACCACCACCCAGGAACGGGTCACTCTAACTCCGCAGCAGAACATCGATTCGCCGCGCCGTTGCGCCACCTTGAATCGGTATCTTGGGATACCGCAACCACCCCGAATCGGGACCTCGGCTGAGCGCCGTGCCTGCATCTGCAAGGAGACTCTACCGAACCGCGATTCGCCACGCAGACCGTCTCCAGCCCTTCAATGGTCAGTAGATCCGCTGCTCGCGACGCCGAGTGCCGTGCCACTCGGTAGTCGGGCGGATTTCCGCCGTGGGTGCCCCATCTACTCTCCAGATCTCCACCGCCACGTAGTCTTCTACCCAAGCCGCTCGAGACGCCGGGTGCCGTGCCACTCGGTAGTCGGGCTTGGCAACACCAAAGAAGGGGGTCAGATAGAGCAGGACCGCAGGCGGATACACCCATTCCGTCATAGCTGCCCTGGAGGGAAACGTTTCGGATGTGCAGCGTTTCGCTGTGTCGATGCGCGGACGGCCATCGAGGAGGCGATCGATTAACCGCTGAAAGGTAGCAGGGGTGTTCTTCATCCCGAACGGCATGACTCGAAATTGGTACAGACCGAACGGGGTGATGAAAGCCGACTTCGGGGTCGCCTCCTCGGCAAGGGGAATCTGCCAGTACCCCTTGCACAGATCGACCGTGGTCAGAAAATGACCCCGGGAGATCTGATCTAGTAGCTCGTCGACTCGGGGCATAGGGTAAGCGTCTGTAATGGTACAGTCGTTCAACCACCGATAGTCGACACAGAACCTGGTGGTACCGTCTTTCTTGGGGACCAAGACTACAGGCGATGCCCATGGACTGGCCGAAGGTTCAATGACCCCCAGCTCCAGCATCTCCCGGATCTCAGCCCGGATCTCAGCCCGCATGGGTTCGCGGACAGCCTCCGGGAGTCGGTACGCGGGTTGCCAGAGGGGCCTCTGACCGGGGGTTTCTACCTGATGGATGGCCTGGCTGGTGTACCCGGGAAGGGCCGAGAAAATCTCCCGGTGGTCGTGGAGTAACTGCCGCACCTGCGCCTGCTTATCGGGCCCCAACTCCTCCCCCAGCTGTACCTGATCTACCCCTGAAGGCTGCTTGGCTATCCCGGGGAGTTCTATTAAGGGGAACGGTTCTGTCTCCTTGGTGGCTGGCGCACAGATGGCGTCCACCGTCTCTGGGCGCTCATGGTAGGCCTTCAGCATGTTGACGTGGAACGTCCGCTGGATCCTGGTGTCTGCGCAGCTGACAACCACATAGGTGGTATTCCCCAGTTGGGTTACCACCCTGTAGGGGCCTTGCCAGGCCGCCTGCAGCTTATTCTGCTGCTGTGGTTTCAGCACCAGAACCTTCTGCCCCACGAGGAACGAGTGACTGCAAGCAGAGCGGTCGTACCACGTTTTCTGCTGAGCCTGGGCCGTTTCCATGTTCCCTTGAACAAACCCCGCGAGTTCCGCCAGGCGTTCCCGGAGCTCCAAGACGTAACTCAGCACGGGACCCCACCTTCCTCCAGGTCCCCCTCCCACTGAGCTCTAACTAGATCTAGGGGCCCTCTCACCTGGCGCCCATACAGTAATTCAAAGGGGGAATATCCGGTGGATTCCTGAGGAACCTCCCGATAGGCAAATAATAAGTGGGGCAAATATTTCTCCCAATCCTTTCCCTCGTCCGCGAAGGCTCGGATGAGCTGCTTCAGGGTCCCATTAAACCGCTCGCACAGCTCGTTTGTCTGGGGGTGATATGGGGCGCTGTGAAGCACCTTGACACCACAGAGACGCCAGAGCTGCTGGGTTAGCTCAGCGGTGAACTGGGTACCCTGGTCGGACAGAATCTCCCGAGGGAACCCCACCCTCGTAAACACACGTAAGAGGGCGTCGGCTATGGTGTCGGCCCGGATGTTGGCCAAGGCCACAGCTTCGGGGTACCGGGTGGCATAGTCCACCACAGTGAGAATGTATTTCTTACTGGTGGCACTTTGGCGGGGCAAGGGGCCGATTATGTCGACCGCCACCCGACTAAAGGGTTCCTGTATGATGGGCATGGGGTGCAGTGGGGCTTTTGGGTGATCTCTGGTCTTCCCTACTGTGACGGAATTAGTGTTGTCTGCCTGCGGGTGTGCTCCTATCTGCCCCTCCTCGTGCGCTCACCGCCGACCCGACTACCGAGTGGCACGGCACTCGGCGTCTCGAGCGGCCTGGAATTACCCTGGGGAAGGGTTGGCGGGATACAGGGCGGGACCCCTGCAAGAGACCAGCCCGACTACCGAGCGTCACGGCACTCGGCGTCTCGAGCGGCTGATCTACTGACCTTGGGAGAGATGGGACCGTCTGCTGGGTTAGCTTCCCTGGGGGGGAACGTTCGGATGTGCAGCGTTTCGAGGGGTCGATGCACGGACGAAGCGCCGCTGCTCTGATTCGGGAAGCGCCGCTGCTCCGATGCGGGGTGCGGAGTTACAGCGGATCCGGCGGTCTGTTGGGCCGGTGCACGGACGATGCGCCGCGGCTCCGGTTCGGGAAGCGCCGCTGCTCCGATGCGGAGTTACAGCGGATCCGGCGGTCTGTTGGGCCGGTGCGCGGACGATGCGCTGCGGCTCCGATTCGGGGATGCGGAGTTCATGGATACGGCCGTTCGATGCTCGGCCACAGGGTATCGGGATCAGTACCTGGGCAATGGGTGTGCAAGAGACTGCGGGGAATCTCATGCAGGGAAGGCTCAAGAAAGACACCAGGCGAAGGTGTATGTACAGGTTGAACTAACTTTTACTGGGAAGACACATGTGTCACGGGATGCCCCAAGAGGCTCGGCCACAAACCCCAGGACCCTCAGCCAGGGACAGCTTTAATGACGCTGGGGTTACTGTGGACTCTTCAGTGCTGTTGCACCATAGGGACATATGTCATGGAGTTGATGTAACGCTCCATGCTTCAAACCCCAAGAGACTTTATGTTCATTTATATCGTGTGATTTTAAATATATTTTACATCGTTTGGTTTTAGTTAATTTAGTTTAGTGTTAAATGACATAGCTTTGGTTTTAAAATACTATATTCCTGTAGGTAAATGTGTTTTGTGTAAAACAGTAAACAAGCTTTGCTGCTGTGTAATTTATGCATCAGGGTTTTCCCCATTATCTAGCTGCATGTTTAATTCAAGGGATCTCTGATAGTGTGTGTTTAATCTGATGTGCTAGAACAATGGATATACAAATGTTGTGTGAGTTGAAGGCTAAGAGAATGTGAAGAATGTTTATTGTAAATAACTGACATAATCTAATTAGTATGGGTATGCTAGTAATTAGTATGGGTATGCTAGTAATTAGTATGGGTATGCAAATTATGACTGTTGTACTTCAGCATAAATGGTGGCGTTATTCATTAAAAGAAGTCAGAACTCTCAAGCTCAGAGAGAGAGGATCCTGTTGGAACATACAACCGCGTTTGGTGTTTCATTCAGCGACGCTACACTACACTATCACCCTCAGAAGGCAGAGAGCGGCCTTCTGGAGATTCCTCACGGCCCCAGGGCAGAGGAACAGAAGCAGGCCGGTCAAGCTGCTCGAGGCGCTGAGGACAGCGCTCCCAGTAGCCGGGCTGACCGCAACGAAGGGGTGTCTGGAGAGCCAGGACCGTCGGAAGGGAACGGTTCCTTCACACTGGTGGCAAGCGGTGGGATAGCTCTCTGCAACCCCCAAGAAGACCCTTACCATGGCCGGGTACAGCGTTTACCAGCGGGACGTCCTGCGGGGCATGTTGGAGAATCGGGGAGGGACTCCCGGCAACAAAAAGAAGAAAACCCTAGTGAAGGAGCTGACCAGGATGGACCAGCAAAGGGTGAGCCCCCCCAACTCTGACTCAGGACCCTAACGAGCACCTTCGGCAGAGCGCTCGGTCGTTGATCATGGGATTCGGCCTCACCCCCTCCGAGGACATGGTGAGCCGGCTAATGGTGGACCTCCAAGCGGCTGAGGAGAGGGACCATCAGCACGAGTTGCGGATGGCAGCGCTCTGTATGAAGTGCGATGAACTTTCTAACCCCGTCCCCAAGCCCGTAGAACCCTGGGTCGAGGTTTACAGCTCGACTGGAGCTTCACCCCGGGAATCTGCACCCCCCAGCGATACCCCTTTCGGGACTTACAGCTCGCCTGGAGTCTGTATTGGGGAAATCGCACATCCCAGCGACCCTTGGATGGAGACTTACAGCTCGCCTGGACCTGCATCTGAGGACGCCACATTCCCCGCCGAGGAGTGGTGCCCCTGTGCCGGCACCCTCGCCGACATGGAGGCTGAATTTCCGAGAAGGCTGCAGGAGGGCCTGGATCGGTACCACGGGTCCACAGTGGAGCCCACTGGGCTTGAGTGGCGGGACGAGATCCGCCAAGAGCTTTGGTATGAGGCGCTACGCCATGAAAGGGACTGCCACGGGGTTGATGTCCCTTCGAGCGCTGTCATTTTCCAGGTGCAGTTCAATGCCAGAGCTGTATTCCTGAGGGGCCGACCCCCGGACGAGTGGGAGGCAGAGCTCCAATACCTGGTGCAGCAGGAGATTGCACTGGACGCCGCGTACCGCGCGCTCCGGTGGCTAACAGGCCCTCTGCTACCCCGCACCATTGACGGCGCCTCCACCGCAGGCCCCCACTACGGTGGCACAGGGCTGCTTTACGAGAACATGGCCCAGGACCCTGGGTTCGGAGAAGAGACAGAAGAGCGGTCGGAGGAGATACTGGAGCGACGGGAAAAGGAGCTCCCGTACGATAGCAGGGACTCTGAGTTAGAGGAACTGGAGTTCCTAGTAGAGCGAGAATGGGAGCTCGAGAAGGCCTATAGGAGACTGTTGGACAGCGTTCCGCAGTCGGGTCTAAGTCCCATGTACTGGGACTGTCCGGCGGAAGGAACCGACAGTCCAAGGAACCTTGAAGTATGGGAGGCCGAGATGCTCCCATGGGTCCCCGTTGGGGCCCCAGCAGAAGAAGTGATTCCTTCAAACCCGCAGGAAGACACGGTGGCCGAGTCCGCGGGTCCAGCAGAAGAGCTGGCCACAGGGCAGAGCGCCGCTGGCCTCTGCCCACTTCCCACAGTCTGCCAGGAGGAGCGGGCAGATGGTTTCCCCGGGCTAGGCTGGCCGCAGCCATTGATTGTCCCGGGGGTGGAACAAACCATCCCCCCGCAAGAAGACCCCCACCCAGCTGAAGAGCTGGCCACAGGGCAGAGCGCCGCTGGCCTCTGCCCACCTATTCCCAGCTGTCCCGAGGAGCAGGAGGGGGATACCCTGGGGCTGCCTCCCCCACAGCTGCTTACCTCGTCCGTCCCCCTGGACTTTGTTCTGGTACCCGCCTCCCCAGCAGAAGAGCTGGCCACGGGGCAGAGTGCCACTGGCCTCTGCCCACTTTCTGCCGAATGCCCTGAGGAGCAGCCAGGTTTACCCCAGCTGCTTGGATCGCAGCCGTTGTCCTCCTCCGACCACCCGAATGTTGTGCCGGTACCCACCCCCCCAGCAGAAGAGCTGGCAATGGGGCAGAGTGCCGCTGGCCTCTGCCCACTTTCCGACTGCCCTGAGGAGCAGCAGGGTTTTTCCGAGCTGATAACCCCGCAGCCGTTGACCCCACTTGACCCCCTGGATGTCATTTCTGTACCCACCCCCCCAGCAGAAGAGCTGGCAACGGGGCAGAGTGCCGCTGGCCTCTGCCCACTCTCCGACTGCCCTGAGGAGCAGCAGGGTTTTCCCGAGCTGCTGACCCCGCATCCATTGACCCCACTTGACCCCCTGGATGTCATTTCTGTACCCACCCCCCCAGCAGAAGAGTTGGCAACGGGGCAGAGGGCCGCTGGCCTCTGCCCATCTCCCACCATCCACCCCAAGGAGCATAAGGGGGATACCCTCGGGCTACTTATCCCGCAGCCACGGACCTCACCGGAGATGGAGGACGCCATTCTCCTGGCCGGGGTCCCCTTCTCGGCCTTGAACCACCCAGCCGACGCGCTGGCCACGGGGCAGAGCCTGCTTCCGCTCTGCCCATCTCCACAACCCTTTGGCCCGGAGGCCCCACGCAGCCACTGTTCTCCTCAACGGCTGACCAGGGCACTCGGGGTGCGTGCATTTAGCACCCGTTTTTCCCGGGTGCGAGATATTCCCAGAGGTGGCACAGGCGGTACCCCTCCCCTGCCACAGGATCCTTATTCCAGAGGGGGTATCCCCAACGACTTGTACCCCCAACCCGCCAGGCACGGCCGCAAGGCCAAATGGAGAAGCCTGGTGGCTCGCCCCCTTCCGACAGACTATGGACCTGGGAGCACCGACTTCCCCAGTATGACCCGTTGGGGTCCAACCGGGTGCGTCGAACTTTGGGAAGGGGGAGGAGTGTCACGGGATGCCCCAAGAGGCTCGGCCACAAACCCCAGGACCCTCAGCCAGGGACAGCTTTAATGACGCTGGGGTTACTGTGGACTCTTCAGTGTCGTTGCACCATAGGGACATATGTCATGGAGTTGATGTAACGCTCCATGCTTCAAACCCCAAGAGACTTTATGTTCATTTATATCGTGTGATTTTAAATATATTTTACATCGTTTGGTTTTAGTTAATTTAGTTTAGTGTTAAATGACATAGCTTTGGTTTTAAAATACTATATTCCTGTAGGTAAATGTGTTTTGTGTATACAGTAAACAAGCTTTGCTGCTGTGTAATTTATGCATCAGGGTTTTCCCCATTATCTAGCTACATGTTTAATTCAAGGGATCTCTGATAGTGTGTGTTTAATCTGATGTGCTAGAACAATGGATATACAAATGTTGTGTGAGCTGAAAGAGAATGTGAAGAATGTTGATTGTAAATAACTGACATAATCTAATTAGTATGGGTATGCTAGTAATTAGTATGGGTATGCAAATTATGACTGTTGTACTTCAGCATAAATGGTGGCGTTGTTCATTAAAAGAAGTCAGAGAACTCTCAAGCTCAGAGAGAGAGGATCCTGTTGGAACATACAACCGCGTTTGGTGTTTCATTCAGCGACGCTACACTACACTATCACCCTCAGAAGGCAGAGAGCGGCCTTCTGGAGATTCCTCACGGCCCCAGGGCAGAGGAACAGAAGCAGGCCGGTCAAGCTGCTCGAGGCGCTGAGGACAGCGCTCCCAGTAGCCGGGCTGACCGCAACGAAGGGGTGTCTGGAGAGCCAGGACCGTCGGAAGGGAACGGTTCCTTCACAACATGTATTTATCAGCAATCATACAGAATCAGAACAATGGGATCCCTGCCCGCCCCCCATGATCTCATTGGCCCTTTCTCGAGTTGGAGTGCCATGGTCCCGATTCGTATTGGTCGTTCCCGAATCGGGGTGGTGCCGATTCGTAACCGGACGTTCCGAATCGGCCATTTTTCGATTCGGCCAATCTGACCGGACGTTCCGAATCGGCCATTTTACGATTCGGCCACTCCAACCGGATCCACGAGGCGATGGCAAATGGCGACGGGCAAAACATACAATGGGTGTCTTACATACTTTACACAGTTATACACACAGGGAACACTTTTATTACATCACGCAATATCAACCACATCTAATAAAGGAATCAAGGTGTTCATACGGTGCAACGGCACTGAAGAGTCCACAGTAACACAAACGTCATTTAAACTGTCCCTGGCTGAGAGTCCTGGCCTTTGCTGCCGAGCCTCTTGGGTCATTCCGTGACACCTACCTTCTGGCAGACCGGACAGTACTCGCGAGTATCCTCACTGAGGCGGGGCCAAAAGAATGCTCGAGCCAACCGGTGTCGAGTCTTCTTTTGCCCCAGATGACCGGCGAGAGGAATGTCGTGTGCCAGTCTCAAAAGTTCCTGTCTAGGGCCCTGGGGTACTATCATCTGCTTGTGCGGGACCTGCTGCTTTTTGGTCCCCTCCCTCGCGGTATACCTGTATAAGAGCCCATCCTCCCACTCTATGCTATCGGTCCTACCGTCTCCCAGGCCCTGGCCGGCCCGGTCCCGGTATCGCTCTAGGGTGGGATCGGTCTGGGTCTGGTGTCGTAGCGTGTCCGGGGAGCTCCACGTGAGTGGGGGGTCCGGTTGAGAGGGTGGGGTCGGGATTCGTTGGGGTTTGGGGGGGTCGGGGGGGTTTTGGTTGGGATCTCACCTGGGTCCTGATCGGAGTGCCGTGGCTGTTGCATTGACTTTGTTGCCGGGTGGTCACCGGAGCGGCTGCGTCGGTGGTGTAGGCGGAGACCAACCGTCCCAGGTCGTTGCCGAGGAGAATTTCGGCCGGCAATCGGTCCAGTAAGCCCACCCTCACGACTCCCTCCCCGGAACTCCAATCTAGATGAACGCGTGCCGTCTCGAGTCGGAGTACCTTACCTCCGGCCACACGAACCGCGACGGTGTGATTCAACCGGTCGTTCCCCTGGATCAGATGGGGTCGTACTAGGGTGATGGTAGCCCCGGAGTCCCGGAGACCCTCGGCGGCCCGCCCGTTGATCCACACGGCCTGACGGTGGTGTTGGCGAATGTCGGCCGAGGCAGCTTGCACCGGGTCGGCCTCGTGTAATCATTCCCATTCTTCCTGGGAATCCGGCCACGGAGCTTCGGTGTTGTAACAATGTGCTGCGGGCGGTGCTCTGGCGGGGGATCGTGGCATGGCCGGTCGGTTGGGACAGTACTGACTGTAGTGCCCCTCCTGGTTGCATCCGTAGCAGCGGATGTTGGCCGCCGCATTGGGCCGGCTCGTTGGTCGTGCTGCCGGCCACCGGGCCACCGGCTCGGGGAAAGGAGGAGCGGGTAGAGCGGGTCGTGGAGGAAGGGGTCGCTCACCCCCGGCGACTTTCCTTGTGTCGGTGTATTCATCCGCACAGGCAGCCGCTTGCTGCATGGTCTGAGGTTTTTTGTCCCGCACCCACTCACGTACTGCCGGGGGGTGTGCTCAAAAAACTGTTCGAGCAGCAGCAGCTGGGTAATGTCTTCTACCAACCGCGCTTTACTTCCTAGGAACCAAGTCCGCAGGTCCCGTTGCAGCCGATGCGCCCAATCGACATGGGTAACGCCATTGGGCTGGCGGGAGTTCCTGAATTTCACCCGGCTGGCTTCAGGGGTCACAGCAAATTGACTCAGCAACGCTTGTTTGACATAGTCATAGTTGGTGGCCTCCTCGTCCGGTACAGTCCGATATGCCTCCGCTGCTCGACCGGTCAGTTTGCAAGCCAAAATCCCGACCCAAGCAGCGCGGTGTACCTCGTGAACCTGGCACAAACGTTCGAAGTCCTGGAGGAAGTGTCACGTCTCGGCCTTGCCCCCTGCTGGTGGTAGCAGGGATTCCTGTTGTTTTGTTTTCAGCCTGCAGGCCATCTGTTGGGCTTATTGGTCTGCAGGTCACATGACCTGTTCTGCCCTATAAGTACGACCAGGATTCCCCTTGATCCTTGGACCAGGATAGTCTTTCTTGCCTAGTCCCTGTATGCTGGTTTACTTTGATTTGCTGTGTATGACCTCTGGCTCATGTATTTAGGATCCCTCTCTTGTCTGACCCCTCTAGTTTTGATATTCCGTGTATGACCTTTGGCTCTTGTATTTGGATCTCTCTTCTGTCTGTCCCCTGTACTGTACCGTGCTTAGGAATCTGTATGTCTGCATTCATCGTATGTTTGGTTTATGTTTTGTTCGTCATGCAGGCCTAGCCTAGTTAGTATCTCGAGACCACCTTTCAAGGATCTCAGTCAGGGCTTAGGGATCTTTCTAGTTTCTGTTAATATCTTGGTTTGTTCCCTGGAATCTGTATACCTGCATTTATTGTCTGTCTGGTTTATGTTTTATTCATCTTGCAAACCTAGCCTAGGTAGTATTTCGAGACCATCTTTCAAGGATCTCAGTCAGGGCTTAGGGATCTTTCTAGTTTCTGTTAATATCTTGGTTTGTTCCCTGGAAGCTGTATACCTGTCCTTAAGGCTTCATCTCTGCAGATTGGGGGTTCCCCCTCACCCTATAGGGGGCTCCCCGTTACAGGAAGCTTTCTATCTCATCCTCTGTCTCGCTGAAGGTCTTGAACGCTTGGAAGGGCACTTTCCGGGCGGTTGATCGATCCGGGTGGGGGCTGATGACTCGGTTGCTCTGCATCTCAGCCAGCCGTAGTTCGTGTTCGCGCCCCTTGTCCTGTTCCTCTTCCTGTCGGATCTCCTGTATCGCATTGTGGATGGCAGCCTCTGATGGGGCAGCTCCGAAGAGGGCAACCCGCTGCCATACCTTTCGGTCAAAGGAACTTTCGGAGACCACTGCAGGGACAGGGACGGGGACGGGGTCGAGGACGGGGGGCATCACAGTCGACGCGCCCACCTGGTCTAGTACCTGCAGCTCCTCAATCATGGTGTCTTTGCTTTTGGAGCCCGGGGTTCCTCCCCGACTCTCCAACATGACCCGCAGGGTGTCCCTTTTGTAGTTACTGTACCCAGCCATGGTGAGGGTCTTCTTGGGGGGTGCAGAGAGCATATCCCACCGCTGCCACCAATGTGACAGAATGGGTGTTGTCCGCCTGCGGGTGTGCTCCTATCTGCCCCTCCTTGTGCTCTCACCGCCCGACCCGACTACCGAGCGTCACGGCACTTGGCGTCTCGAGCGCCCCGGAATGACCCTGGGGAAGGGTTGGCGGGATACAGGGAGGGACCCCTGCAGAGACCAGCCCGACTACCAAGCGTCACGGCACTCGGCGTCTCGAGCGGCTGATCCACTGACCTTGGGAGAGATGGGACCGTCTGCTGGGTTAGCTGCCCTGGAGGGAAACGTTTCGGATGTGCAGCGTTTCGCTGTGTCGATGCGCGGACGACGCGCCGCCGCTCCGATTCGGGGATGCGGAGTTCAGCGGTTCCGGCGGTTCGTTGGGCTGATGCGCGGACGAAGCGCCGCCGCTCCGATTCGGGGATGCGGAGTGCAGTGGTTCCGGCGGTTCGTTGGGCTGATGCGCAGACGAAGCGCCGCCGCTCTGATTCGGGGATCGGTACCTGGGCAATGGGGTGCACAAGAGACTGCGGGGAATCTCATGTGGTGTAGGCTCAAGGAAGACACCAGGCGAAGCTGTATGTACAGGTTGAACTGAACGTTACTGAAAACTCCACATGTATTTATCAACAATCATACAGAGCCAAGACAATGGGATCCCTGCCCGCCCCCCATGGGTCTCATTGGCCCTTTCTCGAGTTGGGGACATTGGTCCCGATTCAGATTGGGCGTCCCCGAATCGAGGGGGTGCCGATTCGTTACCGGACGTTCCGAATCGGCCATTTTACGATTCGGCCACTTTTTGTTTCGGCCACTCTGACCGGATCCAGCTCGGCCCCCATTTTGAGCCTGGAATCCCTTTGTCCTCTCCAGACCCACGAGGGGATGGGCAATGGCGACGGCCAGAATTATACAATAGGTGTCTTACATACTTTACACGGTTACACATACAGGGGATATTTTTATTACATCACGCAATATCAACCACATCTAATAAAGGAATCAAGGTGTTCCTACTGACACGATGCCAGCCATGTCTGCTTCCCCTGGCACGATGTCAG
The DNA here is from genome assembly GCA_009667805.1 of Leptobrachium leishanense. Classification (NCBI taxonomy): domain Eukaryota; kingdom Metazoa; phylum Chordata; class Amphibia; order Anura; family Megophryidae; genus Leptobrachium; species Leptobrachium leishanense. The sequence goes on from RXON01002422.1 coordinate 44,152, forward strand.
CCATGTCAGTATCCACTGGCACGATGCCAGCCATGTCTGTATCCACTGGCACGCTGCCAGCCATGCCTGTTCTCACTGGTAATGAAAAGCCAGCCATGCCTGTTCCCACTGGCAATGAAATGCCAGCCATGTCTGTATCCACTGGCACGCTGCCAGCATGCCTGTTCTTACTGGTAATGAAAAGCCAGCCATGCCTGTTCCCACTGGCAATGAGATGCCAGCCATGTCTGTATCTATTGGCACGATGCCAGCCATGTCTGTATCTACTGGCACGATGCCAGCCATGTCTGTATCTACTGGCACGAAGCCAGTCATGTCTGTATCCACCGGCACGATGCCAGCCATGCCTGTTCTTACTGGTAATGAAAAGCCAGCCATGCCTGTTCCCACTGGCAATGAGATGCCAGCCATGTCTGTATCTATTGGCACGATGCCAGCCATGTCTGTATCTACTGGCACGATGCCAGCCATGTCTGTATCTACTGGCACGAAGCCAGTCATGTCTGTATCCACCGGCACGATGCCAGCCATGCCTGTTCTTACTGGTAATGAAAAGCCAGCCATGCCTGTTCCCACTGGCAATGAGATGCCAGCCATGTCTGTATCTATTGGCACGATGCCAGCCATGTCTGTATCTACTGGCACGCTGCCAGCCATGCCTGTTCTCACTGGTAATGAAAAGCCAGCCATGCCTGTTCCCACTGGCAATGAAATGCCAGCCATGTCTGTTTCTACTGGCACGAAGCCAGCCATGTCTGTATCCACTGGCACGCTGCCAGCCATGCCTGTTCTTACTGGTAATGAAAAGCCAGCCATGCCTGTTCCCACTGGCAATGAGATGCCAGCCATGTCTGTATCTATTGGCACGATGCCAGCCATGTCTGTATCTACTGGCACGCTGCCAGCCATGCCTGTTCTCACTGGTAATGAAAAGCCAGCCATGCCTGTTCCCACTGGCAATGAAATGCCAGCCATGTCTGTTTCTACTGGCACGAAGCCAGCCATGTCTGTATCCACTGGCACGCTGCCAGCCATGCCTGTTATCACTGGTAATGAAATGCCAGCCATGTCTGTAGCTACTGGCACGAAGCCAGCCATGTCCGCTTCCCCTGGCAAAAAGCCAGCCATGTCTGTATCTACTGGCATGAAGCCAGCCATGTCTGTATCTATTGGCACGAAGCCAGCTACGTCTGTATCCACTGGCACGCTGCCAGCCATGCCTGTTCTTACTGGTAATGAAATGCCAGCCATGTCTGTAGCTACTGGCACGAAGCCAGCCATGTCTGTTCCCACTGGCAATGAAAAGCCAGCCATGTCCGCTTCCCCTGGCAAAAAGCCAGCCATGTCTGTATCTACTGGCATGAAGCCAGCCATGTCTGTATCTACTGGCATGAAGCCAGCCATGTCTGTATCTACTGGCACGCTGCCAGCCATGCCTGTTCTCACTGGTAATGAAAAGCCAGCCATGCCTGTTCCCACTGGCAATGAAGTGCCAGCCATGTCTGTATCTACTGGCATGAAGCCAGCCATGTCTGTATCCACTGGCACGAAGCCAGCCATGTCTGTATCCACTGGCACAAAGCCAGCCATGTCTGTATCCACTGGCACAAAGCCAGCCATGTCTGCTTCCCCTGGCACAAGCCAGCCATGTCTGTATCCACTGGCACGAAGCCAGCCATGTCTGCTTCCTCTGGCACGAAGCCAGCCATGTCTGTATCCACTGGCACGAAGCCAGCCATGTCTGTATCCACTGGCACGAAGCCAGCCATGTCTGTATCCACTGGCACGAAGCCAGCCATGTCTGCTTCCCCTGGCACGAAGCCAGCCATGTCTGTTCCCACTGGCAATGAAAAGCCAGCCATGTCCGCTTCCCCTGGCACGAAGCCAGCCATGTCTGCTTCCCCTGGCACAAAGCCAGCCATGTCTACTTCCCCTGGCACGAAGCCAGCCATGTCAGGTACTGGTAATGAGAAGCCAGCCATGTCGGGTACTGACAATATGTCATTCGTGATGCCTGAGGCTGGTACCTTGCCAGTGGTGTCCGGGACAAGCTGTACGTCAGCAATGACAGCTGTACCCAGGTTAGACGAGACAGCTGTGACCACGTTTTGTTATGAGGCCGATGTGCCTGGATTGGCACATGAGACCACTGTGCCCTTGCCCCACAGTGAGTCCAGTGTTGTCCCCACCATTGTCAAGCCTTGTGAGGTGGTCACAAAGTCTATGTCTTGCTCTAAGAGAAGACAAGAAAAGGTGATCAACCCTAGCCAATCTGGTTCTGAAACTGCCACACTTTGTTCTGGTTCCATTGATACTACACCCTCTAAGTCCGAGGTTGCCTTACTCCGCATAGTAATCAGGGAAATTCAGCAAGCTGGTGGTTTAAAGGGTATTGAGATCCCTAAATCACATTGTGTTCCCACGGAATATATACGGACGCCTTCTGGCTTTTGGATGCGTGAGAGGCACTGGGTAGTGCTCCAGAGACACCCTGACATTCTGAAAGGGCTGTTGGAAGACTCTGATTCAGATGATCCACAATATACTCCTCCTGGGGAGAGGTGTAAGACTGTTGTGGCGCCAACTGTACCATGTCCTGGTGATGTCCCATATCCCAAGAGTGTACCAGTCATGCACACACCCTGTACTGTATCGGTCGGGGCCACGTTTAATGGCAAGGTCATTGTCTCTGGGGTAGACAGTAAGTCCACTGTGTCTAGTGGTTCCACTGTGGGTTGTAATATACAATCTCGGGGCACGACTACCGTCACTGGATCTGGCAGTACCTCTAATACCTCTATGTACCATGGTGTGGACGGAACTCCTAGATCACGGTCCAGGAGACGCAAGAGGACTAACCATAAACAACCTGGGACTGATGATTCACTCCGTTCAAGGTCCAAGGTACTCATGCCGTCGGACCCTCAGGTACGAGACCCTAGCCCGGTTGCCGAGGGTTGTGTACGGGCCTCTAATGGTGCAGTGATCTGCAGAGAGGACCTGGAGGTTTATGAAAGAGCTTTGCTTGCTCAGGCACAAACTGACTTCTCTGAGTCTGAGCGGGATTCCAATGGGTACTGGTGACTGGTCTTATCCGTTTTCATGCCATCCATGTTTTCTTTCTTGGGTGCCCAGGAGGTCACCCGTAAGGGAGGGGGTTATGTCACGTCTCGGCCTTGCCCCCTGCTGGTGGTAGCAGGGATTCCTGTTGTTTTGTTTTCAGCCTGCAGGCCATCTGTTGGGCTTATTGGTCTGCAGGTCACATGACCTGTTCTGCCCTATAAGTACGACCAGGATTCCCCTTGATCCTTGGACCAGGATAGTCTTTCTTGCCTAGTCCCTGTATGCTGGTTTACTTTGATTTGCTGTGTATGACCTCTGGCTCATGTATTTAGGATCCCTCTCTTGTCTGACCCCTCTAGTTTTGATATTCCGTGTATGACCTTTGGCTCTTGTATTTGGATCTCTCTTCTGTCTGTCCCCTGTACTGTACCGTGCTTAGGAATCTGTATGTCTGCATTCATCGTATGTTTGGTTTATGTTTTGTTCGTCATGCAGGCCTAGCCTAGTTAGTATCTCGAGACCACCTTTCAAGGATCTCAGTCAGGGCTTAGGGATCTTTCTAGTTTCTGTTAATATCTTGGTTTGTTCCCTGGAATCTGTATACCTGCATTTATTGTCTGTCTGGTTTATGTTTTATTCATCTTGCAAACCTAGCCTAGGTAGTATTTCGAGACCATCTTTCAAGGATCTCAGTCAGGGCTTAGGGATCTTTCTAGTTTCTGTTAATATCTTGGTTTGTTCCCTGGAAGCTGTATACCTGTCCTTAAGGCTTCATCTCTGCAGATTGGGGGTTCCCCCTCACCCTATAGGGGGCTCCCCGTTACAGGAAGCTTTCTATCTCATCCTCTGTCTCGCTGAAGGTCTTGAACGCTTGGAAGGGCACTTTCCGGGCGGTTGATCGATCCGGGTGGGGGCTGATGACTCGGTTGCTCTGCATCTCAGCCAGCCGTAGTTCGTGTTCGCGCCCCTTGTCCTGTTCCTCTTCCTGTCGGATCTCCTGTATCGCATTGTGGATGGCAGCCTCTGATGGGGCAGCTCCGAAGAGGGCAACCCGCTGCCATACCTTTCGGTCAAAGGAACTTTCGGAGACCACTGCAGGGACAGGGACGGGGACGGGGTCGAGGACGGGGGGCATCACAGTCGACGCGCCCACCTGGTCTAGTACCTGCAGCTCCTCAATCATGGTGTCTTTGCTTTTGGAGCCCGGGGTTCCTCCCCGACTCTCCAACATGACCCGCAGGGTGTCCCTTTTGTAGTTACTGTACCCAGCCATGGTGAGGGTCTTCTTGGGGGGTGCAGAGAGCATATCCCACCGCTGCCACCAATGTGACAGAATGGGTGTTGTCCGCCTGCGGGTGTGCTCCTATCTGCCCCTCCTTGTGCTCTCACCGCCCGACCCGACTACCGAGCGTCACGGCACTTGGCGTCTCGAGCGCCCCGGAATGACCCTGGGGAAGGGTTGGCGGGATACAGGGAGGGACCCCTGCAGAGACCAGCCCGACTACCAAGCGTCACGGCACTCGGCGTCTCGAGCGGCTGATCCACTGACCTTGGGAGAGATGGGACCGTCTGCTGGGTTAGCTGCCCTGGAGGGAAACGTTTCGGATGTGCAGCGTTTCGCTGTGTCGATGCGCGGACGACGCGCCGCCGCTCCGATTCGGGGATGCGGAGTTCAGCGGTTCCGGCGGTTCGTTGGGCTGATGCGCGGACGAAGCGCCGCCGCTCCGATTCGGGGATGCGGAGTGCAGTGGTTCCGGCGGTTCGTTGGGCTGATGCGCAGACGAAGCGCCGCCGCTCTGATTCGGGGATCGGTACCTGGGCAATGGGGTGCACAAGAGACTGCGGGGAATCTCATGCGGGGAGTCTCGAGGGGGTGCCGATTCGTTACCGGACGTTCCGAATCGGCCATTTTACGATTCGGCCACTTTTCGTTTCGGCCACTCTGACCGGATCCAGCTCGGCCCCCATTTTGAGCCTGGAATCCCTTTGTCCTCTCCAGACCCACGAGGGGATGGGCAATGGCGACGGCCAGAATTATACAATAGGTGTCTTACATACTTTACACGGTTACACATACAGGGGATATTTTTATTACATCACGCAATATCAACCACATCTAATAAAGGAATCAAGGTGTTCCTACGGTGCAACGGCACTGAAGAGTCCACAGTAACCCAAACGCCATTGAAACTGTCCCTGGCTGAGAGTCCTGGGTTTTGCTGCCGAGCCTCTTGGGTCATTTTGTGACACGATCGCTCCCCAACTGAAGGCTGCCATCCGTTGTTTCTTGCACCGGCACCGTCATGTCCCCAGCCACCGGGCCTCTCCTCGTAACCGCCACCGGAATGCTTCCCCTCCGCTCCTCTGCAGCCAGATGGGCGCCGCCATCTTGTGGGTGGGCCGAATGCACCGCCTGTGACGCTGCCGGCCTGCGACGAGTGGGTGGGGGCCTGGAGGCAGACGCCGCCGCTCTCGTCACTCTCCCCCCTGGCTGCCGGAAGTGCCTGCTCGCTCTGCGGGCTCCTCGAACGCGGCATCTGCCGGCCATTCTGCCTGGCACGTGGGGGGAGGGCCGCCCTCCGAACCCCCCCAGCCCGATCTACACCTTCCCCGCGATCAAGGCACCTAAACTGGGGGATAAAACCGCAGGCGCACGCACCATGCTCACCCTCCTCGTACCGGAACGCAGGTCCCTGGGCGGCGAGTCCATCACCATGGACTCCTCAGAGGACTGGGAACCTGCCACATCCCCTTCTCCACCGCCGCTCAACCTGGCTCCTCGAAGCCTTGGGGGACTTGGGCTGAGACGACTTGGAGGCCGGGAACGCCGTTCCCTTCGCCACTGGTGGGGCTCCTCACTCGACCCGGGTGTTTGCTCGCCTGGAGTAGCTAAGGCCTCCACCAGTAACTCCTGCATCGATGCTCCCCAAGCCGCAGCGTGCTCCCTCAACCGCTCCAACAGCCTTTCCAGCGATGAAGAAGCCATCCCAGCCACCAATTCACTTTTTCTCTCTTTCCTTTATCAACAGAACAGCTGAAAAAACACCTGATCTCACCTAGATGCACGTCTCACATTGGCAGGAACAAGAGGAAGAACCTGCACCCATCACCAGCATATATAGTCCAGGTAAGCAACACTGTTACAAACACTCCACCAATAACATCATAGCTTTCCTTGACTGACAGGCCCAGACATCATCCAGCCCCCCCCCTCCTGAGGGGCCCCAGGGATTCTACACCCTTCCAGATCCTTCCTTAACTTACAGACCCCGGCCATCAGTCATGTCCCCCTTCCTGAAGGTCCAGGGGGTTCTTTCTGAGAGTGATTATAGCTGTAGCGTAGCTGAGACACCAGGCAGGCTGTATGTTCACACAGGATACACACTGGCCATTTCACTTGGCCGGCTTTTATTTGGGTCACAATCAGATAACAGTTAACATTCCCGCCCCCAGACATTTCGGCACCGCCATTCAGCAGTTCCCCATCAGGTCCTCTCAGAGTGCAAGCTCTTGAGCAGGGGCTTCTCTGATACTGTTCTATGTGTTTAACTTGCATGTATATTGGTTATCCTGTCTTTCCCATTTGTACAGCGCTACGGTATATGGTGGTGCCTTATAATTAACTGTACCTGCAGTCATACAGAGCACAGGTCCTTGTTTGGGGGGAGTCCAGAGGAGCAGCGGCGATCCAGGGGTACCGTTTGATAGCTCGGGTCCCTAGGGTGTCACAGTCCAAAAAGTGCCCAGATCTGGGGGTAGGGGCACGAATGGCAGCATATAGTAGATATCCCCCTTGGATGCCGCATGGTCGCAGCTGCTGCGTGAGCTCCTGGGGTCAAGAAAGGCTCAGCAAAGTGGGTTCCCAATGGAGCTCCCTCCTGAAAATCACCACAATGGTAGCTCGCCTGAGGATCACCCCACGTTTGGAAAATCACCCCACTGGAGCAGTTAGTTTTCGGGCGCAGACGTTTAAAGTTTCTGCAGATGGCTCCAATACAGATAATGAGGTGTATTCCAGGAATGGGATTGGTTGGCCCTTCTAGCTCCTTGGATGGTGATTGGCTGGGGTTTCAAACCCAGCTCATGCTTTCAATCCCAGGCTAACCCTGGTGTCCGATAACACAGTGAGCCTAAGGGACAGGCTTACAGGCATTTTGATTACGTGCTGATAGGGGGGGGGGAGTCACAAAACACCCCTTTAAAACACTAAGAGACAAATAGCTTAACTGAGGGGAATAGCAGAGGAGCGAGGGGTTAATACAGTCTCTGAGCAAGGGGTTCTGTGACAACGATAATTTAAACCCACACAATATATCTGAGCATAAGGACTTCTCCAAAGCAAATGTCTATGTCTTTTGGGGTTTTCGCCATGGAAATAAAAGTCGTAGTGGTTTGACGCGAGGAGCGCAATGTCAGTCTCCATGACAACCATGTTGCTGGTATCTTTTGTATACAGGCTGAACAAGTGATCTACAATCGCACGGCTATGAGCAAGATTGTCATCCAAGTATGGTGTTTTATTTATTTCTAAAGGATTTTACCAGGAAGGACACATTGAGATTCCTCTGGTTTTCAGTATGTCCTGGGTGGCGAGTATGAACCATTAGGTGTCTTGCCCAGTGACACTTACTGGAGAGGAGCTCCTGGGGATCGAACCCATGTCTCCACAGTCTCTCTCCATGCAGAGCAGTGATGTTACCTCTACTCCATCCAGCCGGCTTTCAAGTAAGGTTGACAGATAACATCTCTCAGACCTGAAAGACAATCTTCCATACTATGTGACCACTTGGCAGGAGCTGAGCTGAGCCCAAATAGGATATGGACCCACTGATAAACGGGCGACTTTCGGTGTCTAGGAATCCCTGATAGGCCTTCCCCTGGTCAGGAACAGAGTACCACGAGCTGCCACTCAAGGAGTCTAACAATGTCCTGTATTCTTGGGATTGGGTGGCGATCAGGCACTGACTTTCTGCTCAATTCCCTGTAGTCACAGCTAGGGATGGGCTGGCCGTTTGATCCGAACATGAGTTTTGACTAGAACATTGCCCATTCAGCGAACATTGAACATTTCCGCGTGTTTGCCCACAATGCACTTTTCCACTGGCCTGAAGCTCGTAATTGGCCAATCAGGGCTCAGAGTCCCGATTTGGGAAAATTTTGCCCAATCATAGGCTCACAGAGCTAAATCCCGCAGCACAATATATAAGGCTTCCCTGCAGCCCCAGCACATGTTTTTTTGCAGGAGTGAGAGGAGATTGTTCTTTCAGTATGTCTCACAGACATTGTCTAGCAGATTTCTGTGAATTGTAATCTGTGTCTTCTCACTGCCAGCTATTGGGGTCTCAGACTTCTAGCAGATATCTGGGAATTGTAATCTGTGTGTTGGCACTGCCAGCTGCTATCAGGCTGTATCACTGATGTATAGCATTGTTCTGCAAAATCTGTATATCCTTTAATCTTTATATCACACACCATGTCTGAAAGAACAAAAAGGACAGGCAGACGCTCCCAGACACAGATAAGAGGGCAAGCAGCCTCTGTGTCGGGAGGCTGTGCCTCTGGTCGTGGTGGACGTGGTGCATCCTTTGCAGGGGCACGCTTGTCCTTTCTAACTGGTGCTGGCCATCTTAAGCAGCAGCAATATACAGAGGACTTGGTGGATTGGCTAACCAGGCCATCCTCATCCTCCGAGACCTCTGCCAGCCAGGCTTCTAGTGCTTTACAGTCCACCTCAGCTGCCAAAACATCTAATGCAGCCTCCATGTCCACAGCTACTCCTGCCGTAGCCTCACTATCACACACGGAGGAGTCAGCTGAATTGTTTGACTACAATGAGAGTGACATGCTGCTTGAGGATGCGCAGCAAGTACAGTGCTCTGATTCAATCTCTGAGGTTGAGGAAGGGAGTATAATCAACCTAGAGGAAGGGGGTGCCAGTGATGACACACAAATAACTGGCACTCATGTTGCCCCAGCAGCTGCAGCATACAGTGACGAGGAGATAGGGGGTGATGACGATGATGTGGTCACTGACTCCACCTGGGTGTCTGATCGAACAGAGGAGTCAAGGGGGGAGGAGGCACAACAAAAACGAGGCAGAACGTCCTCTGAGCAACCGTAGCCAGTCCAAGGCATCAGATGTCAGAGCTGCTCAGGTGCAGAGCGCTGTTGTCTCGCAGCACACGTCCAGGATTTCTGCTGTCTGGGAGTTCTTCACGACATGTGCAGCAGACTGCAGTGTTGCTATTTGTAAGCAATGTCGGAAGAGGATAAAGCGTGGGAAAGACATCAGACACTTGGGTACCACATGCTTGAGGCGACATGACCACCTGCCA
>RXON01002424.1:0-33322 GCA_009667805.1 Leptobrachium leishanense
ATTTCTACCTTCTCCATTTTCTGGTTTGATCTCGTAGACGGGACTTTCTTTGCTTTTCCTTTGTACCACTACGTGAACTTTATCTTCCCAGTAAGAACAAATTTTTCCAGGTCCTCCTCTTTCAGTTAAGTTCCGAACCAGCACTCGACCACCAGGTTGTAAATCATTTCCCTGGATTCTCCTATCATAGTATACTTTTCCTCTTGTTGCTTCTTTCTTTGCGGTTCTAGATGCAACAACATAAGCTTCACTCATTCTCTTTTGCCACTCTGTTACGTAGTCTTCATACGTTTCTTGTTTTTCTTCAACCGCGCGATTGAACAGAAGGTCGATAGGAAGTCTTGGGGATCTCCCAAACAGTAGGTAATACGGTGAGTATCCGGTAGCCTCGCTGCGCGTGCAATTATAGGCGTGAACAACTTTTCCCAATGAGTTCTTCCAGTCTGTCTTCTCTTTTCCCCGTCAGGGTTCTCAACATGGATAACAGTGTTCTGTTGAACCTCTCAACTTGGCCATTTCCTTGAGGGTGATAGGGTGTCGTATGAGAGCCACGAACTCCAGAGAGTTCTTTCAACCTTGTAAACATCTGATTCTCAAACTCTTTTCCCATATCATGGTGGATCTTGCTCGGGAACCCGAACTTGAGCGCAAAATCATTAAAGATCTTCTCAGCTACTGTCTTGGCAGATTTGTTCCTTGTGGCATAGGCCTGTGCAAACCGGGTGTAATGATCCATGACTACTAGGATGTATTCATACCCTTGTTTACATTTTTCCAAGTGCAGGAAGTCAACGGATACCATTTCAAACGGATACGTTGTGGTAATGGTAGACAACGGTGCTCTCGTAGGCTTATTGGGCTTCTTCTTCTTAAGACATTCACAGACTCTGGTCACAAAGTGTTCAACATCCTTCTGCATATGTTGCCAGTAAAATCTGTCTCTAATTAAAGTAAGTGTCCTTTCAACACCGAGGTGTCCCATTTCTTGATGTAACTCTTTGAAGACGAGTGGGTGGTACTCTTTGGGCAGGATCAGTTGATCTCGTTCCGACGTTTTCCTGTATAACACCCCATCTTTGTTCACAAACAGTTTTGTCCATTGTTTCAGCAATAACTGGACATCCAGATGCTCTGTCTTTAAGACTTCATTTCCTGGACGCTGATTCTTTGTCTTGTATCTCAGAACTCTTCCAACAATTGGGTCTTCTTCCTGGGACTTTCGAATCTGCCCCATAGTCAGGGGGCTAGTAACTGTACTATGTGGTGCATCTTGTACCAGTTCCAGTGCCCTTGTGAAAACGGTTCCTATTCCCTGAGACGGTTCTTCCAACTCTACCGATATTCCCAGTATTGAAGAGCTGATGATATCCCGTTTGAGTTCTTCAGTACATTGGTTCATGTAGTTGTTGATCTCTAACGGCATCCGAGATAAACCATCTGCATCTGCATTTGACTTGCCTGGACGGTATCGAATCGTGAAGTTAAAATCTGCAAGCTGTGCTACCCACCGGTGGCCTGTGGCATTCAATTTGGCTGTGGTGAGGATATAGGTGAGAGGTTGTTGTCTGTATACACAACAAATGAGCATGCGTGGTACAGATAATCCCTGAACCTTTCACAAATGGCCCATTTCAACGCTAGGAATTCTAACTTCCCAGAATGCATATGATAATTCTTCTCCGGTGGTGTCAGTGTTCGGGAGCCATATGCAATCACTACCATCTTGCCTCCTTGCCTTTGGTATAACACCGCTCCGAGACCTTCCTGTGATGCGTCACAGTGTAACACAAACGGCTGTGTGAAATCTACATATCCCAGGACAGGTGGTTTCAACAAATAGTCAATGAGCTGGTTTAGAATTTCCTGGTGGCAGTTTGTCCAGCTAATAGATCTGCGGGACGGTAGATGTCCTTGCTGCTTGGTTGTTCGCCCCTTCTTCTTTACTTGGGGGGCTCTCTCTTGTACGGACACTGTGTCTTTCCCATTTCGCTCAGATTCGGTAAGAGATAGCAACTCTATAAGGGCTTGGCAGTTCTGGAAAAGTTTGGAATGTAGGACCGGTAGTACGAAAGAAATCCCAACATCTTTCTCAAATCTCCTATTGTTTCAGGTTTCTTTTCTTTTAATTTCTGTACTGGTGCAATCTTGGCTGGATCCATCGTGTAACTCCCCCGAGACCATCTTTCCCAGAAATCTCACTTTTCTCTTGAATAGTTCGCACTTCCGAGAGTTAGCTTGACACCATGTTGCTGGTACCTTTGTAAGACAGTCTGAACATGCTTCAGGTGATCTTCAAATGTACTGCTATGAACAAGATTGTCATCCAAGTAAGGTTGGCAGATATCATCTCTCAGACCTGACAGACACTCTTCCATACTCCGTTGGAACTCAGCAGGAGCTGCACTGAGCCCAAATGGATACGGACCCACTGATACAGTCCCCATGGAGTAATGAATGCAGTTAACGGGCGACTTTCGGTGTCTAGAAATCCCTGATGATAGGCCTTCCCTTGGTCAAGAACAGAGAACCATGAACTGCCTCTCAAGGAGTCTAACATGTCCTGTATTCTCGGGATTGGATGGCGATCGGGCACTGACTTTCGGTTCAATTCTCTATAGTCACAGCAGAGCCTCAGACTTCCATCCTTCTTCCGGACACAGACTACAGGTGAAGAGTATGATGATCTTGACTGAGTTATCCATCCCCTGTTTAGCAAATCCTGGACATACTCCTTCACTTCTTGATGGAGGGGTTTCGGAACCGACATGTAGGTCTTCTGGACAGGTGTGGTATCCTTAAGAGTGATGTGCATGTTAAGAGAGGGGATGCAACCAATATCGTCATCATCGAAGGCAAAAGCATGACATTCTTCTCTCAACACATGTCTTACTGTTTGCTGCTGAGCCTCACTTAAATGGTCCACATTTACCGGAGGATCCCACCTCTGATTACTTCTACCACCGCTGTTAGCCCGCTTCTTTACTTCAACCTCTGGTGGCTTCAGCACATTGTTCGAGTGGTGACTTATTTGTTCACGTTGTAACTCCCTATCCCTGACTGGTTGTACTGCTGCTGGATACACTGCTTTTACAGTTTGGAGGTGACCCAGAAGACAACGTTGGTCTAATGTGATATCATGCTTGGTGGTGTTTCCAATAGGGATGGGTACATAGATTGGACTTCCCTTACAAACATCTACTACCACTTCACTGATGACACACCTTCTGGTAAGGGACACAGTTCGGATGGAACAAAAATCATCTCTTGGTCTTTGGTTTGGACTCCCACATGAGCCCGGGCATGTATAAAGGTAGTCTGGTTTGCGGGTAGGACTATCTTCTTCCGTCCTGTTCTCACAATGCCTTCATCATAACTTGTAGCTGAGGTATGCATGAGTCCCAGCATGGTTTCAGCTGTCTTTGCTGTTACTGAAAATGCCCTGCTCATCATCTGTATAACACTGGCTGATGTTTCTACTACCCTCTTCTCTTGACTTATTAATTCTTCAATTACATTGAACCCAATAATTGGATTTTCAGCTACTTGCGGGTCTTCTGAGACTAAAATTGGACTGTCAGTGTCTCTACTGATGCTGATTCACCCACCAATTGAAATCTCACCTCAATCCATCCAAGGAATGGTTTTTGTCTGGTTAGCTGCTAGTCCAGTTAGAGTTCCAGGTCCAAGCAGTTCTTCAATGGGCCGGATCGTGGTGTGTGGAGATATTGTTTCCTCCACCCATCATTCACAAGGCTGGCTTGTGCCCCAGTGTCCCACAAAGCTTCAATGGTGACTCATCCAGTCGGCAACGGACAAGGCACCGTCTTCCAACCAGAGCTATTAGCTTGGCTTGCCGTTGTGGTGATAAATAATTTACTGCGTTCATAGAAACCTCATTACTGGACACTCTACCCTGCTGTTTTGGAATGTTAGTAGGATGCTGGTGTCTTTTCTGTTTCGGAGTTCTGACTGGTGTGTGCTGGTGTCGGTGGGACACGTGGTAAGGAGCTACTGGGGGTCCCGTCTCAGCAGCCCGTTCAAGTTTTCCGTCAGATGTGCCCTTACTCTGCATCCCCGTGACAAGTGTCCTACTTGACCACAGCAGAAACAGTGGTTACATGTGGCTCCTGCATTGGCCCCTTGGCATTCCCTACAACCTCTCTGTCTTGCTGGTGTCTGGCTCATTGGAAACGCTCTTGGTCATAGTAGATTACTGGTCTCCATGACTGTGAGGAACATTTTCTTAATTTCAAACATCTCTACCTTGAGGTCTTCCATTAACTTATACGGATCTGGGCCAGATTCTTTAAGGTTTGCCGGGGTTTTCTTTAAATCTCTAGCAGTTTCACCCCTTGCTGTTGCACAATCTCTTTTGACGCTCCAGGCAAAGGTTCCTTTTCCTGGCAGTTTACCTCCGTGTGGAGTTCGTTTAGTCGTGGATTTTTCCCATAAGCAGTTTTCTTTAACTTCTGTTGTCTTTCCAACTCTAAATTAGCTGCTTCATTCACTCTTTCAATCAATACATCATCTGTGACAGCAATATCATTAAGGTAAGGCTTTACCTGAAATTTTATGGCGTCACTCAGAAGTCCAGTTTCAATAGAACGAAGAAACTTTCGTTGAATAAGATCTGTACTGTACTTATCTTCCGTTTCTTTGTCACTTGACTTCCTCCGTAGCTTTTCTTTCAACTCAATTGCTCTGAATAGGAAGTTCTGAGCTGACTCTTTGGGCTCTTGAGAGATATTCATCAGTTTATGCAGCAGGTCAGAGGAGCTATCTTCACCGTAGTGTCCCTTCAGGATGATCTTCAACGTGCTGAGAGTCAGTCCACTCTTAATCTCGAACATATCTCTGAGATGAAGTCCAGGGCTGACTGCCCGTATCACTGCCTCAATAATCTCCACTTCAGAATGTCCCTTCCGGATTCCTGCATCAATCTGATGGATCAGGCTTGTGTATGACAGTTTGTCTTTCTGTCTCCCTTCTCCAATCTGTCCACAGATTCTGAATTCCCGCCGGAGGGTTACTTCTGGCACCGTGGCTGGTAATGGTACAGTCATTTCCCCCACTTTACTCACTCTTCCGCTGCTCACGCTGATCCTATCCTCTAGTGTCCTCATCTCCTCTTCTAACGCTTTGCGAGCTTCCTCTTGAGATTGTTGCAGTTGGAGGTATTTTTCTCTGAGGTCTCTAATCCGAGTGTCCTCCTTTACCATTAATTCTGCATCTGTCACACCGGGCTTGACCCCTAAAATAAATGACAACAGGTCTTTTAAATACTGGCAAACCTCGTCTTCCTCTTGACTGCCTTCAATCTCCTCCAAAACTGTCTCTGCCTTCCTAATCAGGGTTCATCTGTATTCAGTGAGGAGACCTGTCCCGCTTTCTTCAGGGCACTTTAGAAAACGGCAAACTTCAACAAGATGAGCTTTCTCTAGCTGCAGTAGTGTAGTGCTCACTTTATCTTGCAATTGCTCCATCTTCTCACGTTGTCCTCCAAGAACTTTCTACTGACTTCTAGATTCGTCTCTGATAAAAGGAGTAGTCTTTTCTTGCTTTACTTTACTCCTACCTGGCTCGCCAAAATATGTTGCACTCTTTAGAATAAGAGACGGAGCTTGTTCTGGTACAACACATTTATTTTATGAGTTCACCTGAAACAGATAAAAGATTCTGTTTTTACTCTGGATGCACTGTGCACACTCTCTCTTAACTGCATCCAGTGGTAACTTCAGGATTACTGAATCTATATAACATAAAATCCTAATCTATTATACAGTCTATCTTAAATAACAATTGGTACAAACATATCTAGAATTAAACAAATCTACCTAGCAACAAAATATAATCTGGTTTCACTTTCAATCTCTGTTGGAGATTGCACAGAACAAATATCATACACAAGTAATAACATTCTGCACATTTTCTCAGAAATAAAACCTACTTAAAACTGATTCTGGGAACTGGAGTTCCTCGTACATAAGGCTTCTGTTACTATACTAGCATGCTTTCCTAATTCAGCCATGTTGATTACAACACGTGGCTGCAGTGAATCCATTTAGCAACCTGTGTAACCAGACCGATTTAACAGCATAAAACACTGATGCTTCCTTCATTCTGTTAAATGACATTCTCCATGTTAAAGGAGAGATCAACTATACAGACATTAATACAGCTACTGCAGTTTACAATGCATATTACACCAGGCCTGTCACAGCAATTAGTCTGCAGGGGTCTGTCTGACCAAACTCCTATTTACATAAAATCTCTAATAACCTTTCTCATTAACTGTTAGACTTTAGATACTTTTCTGCCTACCTGAAACAGATAAAAGATTCTGTTTTTACTCTGGATGCACTGTGCACACTCTCTCTTAACTGCATCCAGTGGTAACTTCAGGATTACTGAATCACTGAGACAACCACATGGTATTAAGTACAGTTTCTGTGGCTGAGGACACAGCAGTGACACCCGCTGGTAGGAGGTCAGAACAGCAGCAACAGAACTATGTTCTGGTAAATTTCAATAATACCAAAACAAAATGCTTTCTACTTAGTCCTATTTACAGTACTCTTTTGGGGTGCAATGAGTTTAATACCGATTTAATACACAGATTGCCACACCAGCAAGTATCATCATACAGTAACCCCTCTGTGGTATTGTGGAAGAGTGCAGGGTTGGACCCTGCTGTTCAAAAAATTAAAATGATATAAATCTGGCACAGGCGTCAGTGCAGCCAAATATTGTGCCTTTCATGGCAGCAAGTGCATTCACACCGTAACCCTTTTGTGGTATTGTGGAAGAGTTCAGTGCTGGAGGTTTTGTGCATGCAGAAGACATCCCCGATCTATTCCGTTACGTCAGCATCAGGGGATTGATAACTGCTGATCCAGGACTGATTCATTTTTATAAATGTCAGCCGGTCTACAGAGTCGGTGGACACACGCACTCTTTTGTCTGTGACAAAACCTCCAGCGGCACTGAACGTCCTTTCGGAAAGCACGCTAGATGAAGGGCAACCTAGTAGCTGCATAGCATATTGGCTAAGTTCTGGCCAGTGATCCAATCTCAACACCCAGTAAGCCAGTGGATCATCTGCTGGAAAGGTATCCAGGTCTGCCCTTGCCCCTAGGTAGTCCTGCACCATATGGTGAAGACGCTGGCAATGGGTGTCTACATTTGACGTCCCTGGGTGTCGAGGACTAAAATTTTTTAAAATGCATCAGTCAAGTGGCCCTGGCCTTCACCACTATTCCTCTGATCACCCACAGCCTCAGAAACACGTGTGTCAGCACTTGGTAATCTACCAGTGCCTGGAAAGGTGTTACACAAGTGTCGCTTTAGAGCGTCCTCAAGTTTTTTCATCCTGTGCTCCCTCTGTGCGGGCAGGATGAGCTCTGCAACGTTACCCTTGTATCGTGGATCAAGAAGGGTTGCCAACCAGTAATGATCCCTCTCCTTGATAGCACGAATCCTGGGGTCCTTTAGCAGGCTTTGCATCATTAGGGAGCCCATGCAGCGTAGGTTGGAGGTGGCATTAGCTTCCGAGTCTTCCTGGTCATTGAGGATGACCGTATTGTGCACTTCCTCCTCCCAGCCACGCACTAGCCCTTGTGTTTCTGGGCACACAATACCCTCCCTTGAGGAATCCCCACCTTCAATGCCCCCACTACTTAAATATTCTGCCTCCTCCTCTTCCTCCTCATCCTCACCCTGTCTGATCTGAGTAGGACCCGCTGGAATGCTGTCTGCGGAAAGACTGGGGCCTTGCGAGCTAGGGAAGGCCTCCTCTTCCTCCCGCTGCTTTGCCTCTAGAGCCACATCTATAATTCCCCGCAGAGTGTGCTCCAGCAGGAACACTAAAGGAATTGTGTCACTGATGCATGCAATGTCCCTGATCACCATCCTCGTTGCCTCCTCAAATGGTGACAGTACAGTGCATGCATCCTTGATCATCTGCCACTGCGGGGGGGGAAACAAGTTGACCTGAACCTGTCCTTGTGCCATACTCACACAGGTACTCGTTGATGGCCCTCTGCTGCTTGTGCAGACGCTACAGCATTGCTAATGTCAAGTTCCACCTGGTGGGCATGTCACAGATCAGACGGTTTGTGGGAAGGTGGAATTCTCTTTGAATTTCTGCCAGGCGAACGCTTGCTGGGAATTACCGTAGGAAGTGGCTGACGACTGTTCTGGCCTGGATGAGAAGCTCTGGCAGCCCTGGGTACTTTGTTAGGAAACGCTGTACCACCAGATTTAGGACGTTTGCTAGGCATGGTACACGTGTAAATTTACCCTTGTGTAGGGCGGTGTTTCGTTTTGGGCATTAAATCCATCATTAATTATTGAATTAATATGCAATAATTAAAGCCCTAAGTTGCAACAATAACATTTATATCTTGTGGGTAATATGGTCGAATATATATAAGAAAAACACACAGAAACCGGTGCAATATGAATGACAATTTACTTGGCAATCTATATTCACAGTTTATATCATTTGCTTTACAGTAACTACAGAAAAACTAACATATACACACAGTCATGGCACAGTACATTAAACTAAACAATACTTCACAGTACATTAAGCTAAACAACAATACTTAAACAATACAGCAATGAAATAAAAGCATGCTTACTACGCCCCAAGCTGGGGGCTGCAGAAAACTTCACATGGTGGTCAGTCTCAGGTATCAAGCTGAAGAGCCTAGAGACCTAACTCTTGGTGGAAGTCCCCCTTTTATTCCCAGTGGGAGTCACCAGTAGACAAACCCTCTCTACCAATAGGAAAAGACCTCTCTAAAGTAGGCTGGCTTAATGATATCACAGCTAGCCCCACAGTGCTAACAGCCTACACACTGCCCCTAGTGGTCCTTCTTTGGTATGTCAATCAGTTAGTATTAAAATATGATAATTTATGGCAGAAATCACCCATGATCATAACAATCCACCCTTTGACTTATGTCATAAATCATCTATGAAATAACCTCCCCATTTTTGGAATAAAACACATTCCTCCCACCAACAATATGAGTGCTTTATCAACTAATAATTCAGCAAAGGTAGACCACTGAGCGTGTGCCTTACCAGTTACAAAACCTTTGCCTATAATAGGCACATACAAAACCAACTATATTGTATTTATGTGAGGATGTGTGGTGGAGCTTAATAAAGTATTAGACACAACAACCCATATAGCACCTGTAATTCATGGCATGGAGTCACTGGAGCTGGTTGCTGTAGGCCTCGAAGCCAGACATTTCCCAAACATTAGTCCTGGAAAGTTTTTCTTTCTTCTTCTTTTTCTTCAGAGAACTTTGACGAATAGCAACTGATGAAGAAATCATTTGCGCAGAGAGGTGTAGGATATTACTCAACAGTTCACTGGTGCAGGGACTCTCATGTGTTTTGTGGTCACTTATCATTCTTTATTTCATTCCACACATTGATGTAACACAAGTTCCTGCTCTTTGTTGCGTTATTTACCTACTCTCATCACTCTCAGCTGCAGTGAAACTTCAATGAAGGCTGAGCTTAATGTCCAAAGCTGCTGCCTCTTCTGGTTCTTGAGCTGCAGTAAAATCACATTGATGAAAAGTCTTCAATAAATACACACGACCAATAACACACACAGCCTGATCGGTGAATGAAATCTCCTTGCTGGAAAGTTCTTGACACGCAGGCAATCATCTCATAGGCCAAAACGACAGCTCATGGGGTGCCAATCATCACAATAACTATTTGGTTGCGATGTCTAAACTTTTTACCCTGTGGAGATAGATATAAACCGACACGTATCTCCTGAGATCGATCTCTCTATACATCCACCACACTCCTGATTCACAGATAAACACAATAACCTGGTACTGCTCCTTGACGGGACTGTCACCGGAACTGTAACCAAAAAACATCATAACATTTTACATGTCGTTTCACTTTGACCAGGCCCATCTGTGCACCCAGTCCCCTTCCAACGATAGAATCTCCCAGGGCACCGCTTTCTCCCATCAACACTTACAAACGCTCCACTTTGACTCCAGTCACTCCCCATCCCTTTCATTCATGGGAATCGGAATCCCTAGAAGATAATGGCGGGGTACGGCAGATTTGAAGGAGCACGGCTTGTCTGGGATAACCGGAATAGGGTCATTTCTTTGAGTTGGACCAGGGCTGGTGGGGAACCTCTCAGTCATTCTTACACACATCGGATGGGGTATTTTAACTCTACCATTTCAGCCAGCAAGGGCATTTGCACTGACACACACACATTTCATCAATCCTTCTCATGCAAACAGTGAACGATATGCCCCTCCTTAGCTTAATTCCCAATACTTTGCAATGATGGGGTATACATTACACTCACAAGACAACCAATTAAAGGCCCAACCCAAAAAGATAATACCCCTCCCCCATCCAATCACCTTGGTTATGCAAGTATTGTGAGGCTTTCACAGACTTATAAGAGACACGTGTATGCATCCGATCATAATACAGACATATTAAAAAGGCCCTATATATGAAACTCAAAATTATAAATTTCTTCAAAAGTCTTAAAAAGAAACAAAAACATTTTCTTGTCTCCGAGATCTGCTATATCTAAACGGAAAGAAACAAGACCATAATTCCTTTCCTAGTCATTTCCAGCATTTAATTCTACAAATGTCATGTACAATATAATATGTTCTGTTAATGCTTAAATCTATAACCATTCAGCTTGTAGCTGCTCATTATCTGCACGTGGGGTCAGTGCAGCCATTGGGGTGACACTCTTTGCCACAGATGTAAGGCTCTCCATCATCCTGGATTGCGCGGTCCTGGAAAGCACTTTGGCCAAACACTGAGGGAGATTATACGGTCTGCACCAGCTAGAGGAGCACAGCGAACACATTTTATCCACCAGGGATATAACACACGTCCTGTAAAATAAAGCACAGAATTAGTTCATGGAAATCGGCAGCTGAGGGGGGGGGGTCCCAAGCACTTTTGGAAGCCTTACATGCAGTCTTATCTTTGCACGTCTCTCCACCCCTAGGTTTTAGGTCATTACCTTGCATAGTGAATTATGTTTTACTCTACTGCCCTCCAATTAGGCCACAAATGTGATCACGAGGTGACCACCCCTTAAATTAAACCACATATGTTCCTACATCACGGGGTGAAGACTGTAGCCACTACCCTTTCTTTTAGGGACTAATGGGGTCATAGTCTACCTGTTGCCTTCACCCCTCAATTCAATTCTATAGAGGAGCGACACACAGCTTCCCTCTTCCGGCTCTTTTAAAGGGTTATGGTCCAATATGTTTGCACAGCTATGGGCATGTCTTACCATCTTTACCTTAATCCGGACATGTATTAATTCCCTCCCTTTTTAAACAGAGTTTGCATTAGACATGTGCACAGCACAAAATTTCGTTTTGAACTAATGGATTAGTCCTAAAATGCAATTTATTTAGTTACTAAAGAAATTTGTTTTCAGTTCTTTAGTATGAAAACTAATTTCATTCATCCGAAACCAGTGGATACAATTACTATTGTAGTGGTCCCTCAGAGGGCTGAGATCGCTGCTTGTTACAGTATCTCTCACTCTCAGCACAATGTGGGCCATATTACATAGTTGGTGTTAACTTAACCAGAGCTGTTGTTAACTTCCCAGAGCTATTATAGTCTATGGAGGTTTTCAGTTACAACAGCTCTGGTTAAGTTAGCACCAACATTGTAATACTGCCCCGTGTCAGGCAAAGCTGTTACAGTAACTGACTGCTGCTCATCACAGCGCTCAGAGTTTCAGTAAAACTAGTAAATAATATGACGTTAGAACAATATTATTTCCTTGTTTTACTGAAACTCTGAGCGCTGTAATGAGCAGCAGTCAGTTACTGTAACAGCTGAGCCTGATACATTGTACTGAGAGATAATGTAACAAGCAGCCGATCTCAGTGCTCACAGCCACTGGATTTAAAGGGCTAAAAAAAAAGGCTCCTCTCTGTATAATGTTTAGAACATCCTCCTGCATTAATTAATACCCCTCTCTGTATAATGTATACAACATCCACCTGCATTAATTAATACCCCTCTCTGTATAATGTATACAACATCCACCTGCATTAATTAATACCCCTCTCTGTATAATATATAGAACATCCTCCTGAATTAATGTCCCTCTCTGTATAGAACATCCTCCTGCATTGGCATGTGGAGGGTGCAGAACTTCGGATGTTGCGCTCTTCATTGTTGGTCTCCTTCACTCATCAATATAATATCACAAAAAGGACTGAAACTAAAATGTAGTGCATTTTATTTTAGTTTCTTTCGTTTTTTGTACTGAGCAGTTTCGTTTCTCTTGAGTCATACTAAAACTAAATTATCCCAAAATTCAGACTAAATCGTTTTAGTACTAAAACTAATGCACATGTCTAGTTTGCATCACTACTCTAAAGGGAGAACACAAATGCAATAATTATTGTAGGGCTCTATTCACTAAATGCATTCACTTCCCTTGTTGACTTCACAACATAGTTAGCTTAGGCATCAATCACTATGCAGGTATGTTATCTAAAACCACTTGCAAGCACAGCTTCCTCCCCCATCTTTAGCTGCAAAAGATAGTCTCCATTTACAAAGGTAAATGCTAGCAAGGTACACAATATATCTCATTATCTCTTAACATCCTCTGTTAAAAGCAACCCTTTTATCTCAAAAGTCACTATATCATGTATATACACATATGCACAATAACATGCATATTTTTAACTAATTTAACTTTGCATTTTCTTCCTGCAAAAAAGAAAGAAAATTAATTAATCACAAATCCTAAAAAGGAATGAGTCTAGCTAAATACAAAAACCTATTCCATTGTAATCAAGTCAAGAAAACCAGAAAACCAGTAAAACCAGTTTCTGCAATGAACTGTAAAAAAGTCTTTTCATATGCAAATGAAGCTAGGCCTTCAGCAAACACTCCACAGCATGTGGTCTATCTACCACATGGTCAGTCTGTGGCAATCAAACACAAAATGTTTTTTCATTTAAAACATTGCTAATCAAAGAATACAAAAACGTATCTTTATCATCTGCACCAAAAATCATATAACTACTTTTCTGCATCACGTCAATTCAAAAACTATATGGTTACATAGGCAGAAATGGAAAAACTATGCACATTGCATCATCAATTCATTCAATCCTATGCAGACACAAATTACTGTAATATTTACAGAAATACAAATTAAATCACATTTGTGTCTTTCTTAAGATATCCAAGCATATCCCATCCTCGTCGCCAATTGTTTCGTTTTGGGCATTAAATCCATCATTAATTATTGAATTAATATGCAATAATTAAAGCCCTAAGTTGCAACAATAACATTTATATCTTGTGGGTAATATGGTCGAATATATATAAGAAAAACACACAGAAACCGGTGCAATATGAATGACAATTTACTTGGCAATCTATATTCACAGTTTATATCATTTGCTTTACAGTAACTACAGAAAAACTAACATATACACACAGTCATGGCACAGTACATTAAACTAAACAATACTTCACAGTATATTAAGCTAAACAACAATACTTAAACAATACAGCAATGAAATAAAAGCATGCTTACTACGCCCCAAGCTGGGGGCTGCAGAAAAACTTCACATGGTGGTCAGTCTCAGGTATCAAGCTGAAGAGCCTAGAGACCTAACTCTTGGTGGAAGTCCCCCTTTTATTCCCAGTGGGAGTCACCAGTAGACAAACCCTCTCTACCAATAGGAAAAGACCTCTCTAGAGTAGGCTGGCTTAATGATATCACAGCTAGCCCCACAGTGCTAACAGCCTACACACTGCCCCTAGTGGTCCTTCTTTGGTATGTCAATCAGTTAGTATTAAAATATGATAATTTATGGCAGAAATCATCCATGATCATAACAGGCGGAGAGAAGGTTGCTGCCATTATCGCAGACGATCATTCCCAGCTCAAGCTGGCGTGGTGTTAACCATCTCTGCACCTGCCCCTGCAGAGTTGACAGAATTTCTGGCCCTGTCCCCTAAACAAACCAGCTCAAGCACAGTATGACATCTTTTTGCTTGAGCCATTGCGTAGACCCTGTCAGGCGTCGGTTTAACTGCCACTTCGCCAGAGACAGAGAAGGAGGAGGAGGGAGAGGTGGTGGTGGAGCAGACAGACCTCATACAAGCAGCTTTCTGGAGGCGTGGTGGATGAACAAGCTCCAGCACAGAGCCCCATCTTGGATCCCTCCCAGCTTCAATCAGAGTTACCCAGTGTGCCGTGAAGGAAATGTAACGACCCTGTCCATGCTTGCTGGACCACGTGTCTAAAGTCACATGCACCTTGTTGCTGACTGCCTTTCCCAATGACTGGATAACATTGTCTTCCACGTGCTGGTATAGTGTTGGAATGGCCTTGCGTGAAAAGTAATGGCATTTTGGAACCTGCCACTGTGGTACAGCACATTCAGAAAATTCACGGAAGGGAGCAGAGTCCACGAGCTGGAAAGGCAGCAGCTGCAATGCCAGTAATTTTGCTAAGCTGGCATTTAGACGCTGTGCTTGGGGATGGTTGGGACTATATTTTTTCTTTTGCTGCAGCAGCTGCGGCAACGTAATCTGACTGCGTAAATCTTCAGCTGATGGGATGCTGTCACATTGTGAGGAAGGACCTGGTACATCCATTACTGTAGCATCATCCCTGTCGGTGTGGGTTGTAGGCAATGACATGGCAGGACATACAGTGGGGGTAGAGACAGATGCGGAGGAGGAGGACCTACGCAAAGTTTTGCGCCAACAGGATGTGTGGCAGTTGTTCATATGTCGCCTCAAGCACGTGGTACACAAGTGTCCGGTATCTTTCCTACGCTTCAGCCTCATCTGACATAGATTACAAATAGCAACGCTGCGCTCTACTGCACATTTCTTAAAGAACTCCCAGACAATAGAGTTCCTGCATGTGTTCTTTGAGACAACAGCGCTCTGCACCGGAGCAGCTCTGACATGTGATGCCTTGGACTGGCTAGTGCTACGGTTGGTCACAGAGGATGTTGTGCCTCGTGTTTGCTGTGCCTCCTCCTCCCCCTCTTCCTCACTTAATTCCTCTGTTCGATCAGGCACCCAGGTGGAGTCAGTGACTTCATCATCATTGTCATCATCACCCCCTATCTCCTCGTCACTGGAGCCAACTTGGCAGTATGCTGCAGCTGCTGGGGCAACATGAGTGCCAGTTATTTGTGTGTCATCACTGGCACCCCCTTCCTCTAGGTTGATTATACTCCCTTCCTCAACCTCAGAGATTGAATCAGAGCACTGTACTTGCTGCGCATCCTCAAGCAGCATGTCACTCTCATTGTAGTCAAACAATTCAGCTGACTCCTCCGTGTGTGATAGCGAGGCTACGGCAGGAGTAGCTGTGGACATGGAGGCTGCATTAGATGCTTTGGCAGCTGAGCTGGACTGTAAAGCACTACAAGCCTGGCTGGCAGAGGACTCGGAGGATGAGGATGGCTTGGTTAGCCAATCCACCAAGTCCTCTGTATGTTGCTGCTGCTTAAGACGGCCAGCACCAGTTAGAAAGGACAAGCGTGCCCCTGCAGAGGATGCACCACGTCCACCACGACCAGAGGCACAGCCTCCCGACACTAGGGATGTGCGTTTCGGGTTTCGGAATTTTCACGAAATTTCCCGATTCGGGTCTTTCGATGCGGCCGAAAATCCGAAAATTTTTAGATCCGAAAAAGTCGAATCCGAAATGTTTTCCGAGCTGAATCGAAAAATTTTCGGAATTTCGAATGGACTTGAAATGTGTCAAATCGAAATCTATTGCTTTGAAACGAGAACAGACTTTCCGAAAAAACGAAAAATTTACCAAATCGAAAATTTTTCGGAATTTTCGAATGGACTTGAAATGTGTCAAATCGAAATTTATTTTTGCTCTATTCAGGATTTCAGTTCCATTCGGGATTTCGGTTCCATTTCGGTAAGTCTGGACATCGTATATTTAACTAGTATCGGTTATATCGCTGAATCTGTAAATTTTTTTATTGTTTCCAATGATCCGATAAGAATTTTCGTATTTGGGTCAGATCCGATTCGTCCGCGGGTCGCGCATGCGCGCGCGCGCGAATGTCGTAACTTTATTGAGCCAGTTTTATTGACAACTTTTTGAACAAAATATTGTTTTTATTATTCATCATGATGGCCGCTGAAAGAGAGGAGTGCTGTACAAGCACCTGGTCATCATCTCATGATGAACCACCGGCACCGAAGAAGAAACGGGCCCAAAATATGGCGTTTGAGGAGATGTTGGAGCTGGTCCGCATCTTTGATAGCAAAGATTATGATTGCAGTAGGGGACCTTACCGCAGGAAGAATAACGCCAGGAAGGATCGTATCTTAGACAAGCTACGCACCACCATTTTGGAGTTGTTTGGGAAGGACCGGACGAAGGACCAGCTCAGGAAACGCTGGTCTGATTTGAAAGTACGTGAGCAGGAGCAGCTGAGGCGCATCCGCCGCGTCATAGCGAAACGTTAGTGTCATGTTATATTGTAAAGCGCTGCGCAAACTGTTGGCGCTATATAAATCCTGTATAATAATAATAATGTGCTTGCATGTGCTAATGTGCACAGAAATACGCTGATTTATCTAGTCCTTTTTTCATGCAATGTGATTGTGTATAGATTTGCGTTTTCACGATACGTCATACATGCATTTTTGCCATAGCTCTTCTTTTTTGTGATTTTACGTATTCGTGAAAATTGTGATATTTGATGTATGTAGGTGAAGTTACAATGCTGGATTTCTTTTGGCACTGTGTGTACTGTAGTGTGCTGGGGGGGAGGTTGTTGTGATTGAGTGATGCATACGAGATGACCCACAGCTTGCCCAATATTGGCTCCCACCTGCGCATCAATAAAAATCTCTGCGTCTCTGCTAAGTGATAGGATGGGACATGTAGTTCTTCTGAAAGTGCATCCAAACAGAGCTGCCTTCAATACGTCCTCAGCAGCTGCTGCAGCAGTGTCATTGAATGCTTTAGATGCAAATTTCAAAACAAAATGGTGGATTTCTGTTGTTGTTTCTGCAATATCCAGTTTTATTTTTAGCAGAAACTGAAAGTGAAACTGAGGCTGAGACATCTATAAAATAACTAAAAGCAGTCACACAATGCGTTTTGTACGCACACAACACAAATAATAGTTTTTATTGAATAAACGTAATGTTTACTTCTGAAAAAAATATATAATTGAACGGTAATATATGTCTGTGCAGAGGAAATAAATAAATATTTTGTGACTTTAGACCTATGAGATGGGAGTAGTGGTGGGTCAAGCTGGTAGTGGGTAGTGGAGGGGTGTCGCAATACTTTCGGCAATATATTGTATAGATATACCATTTTTTCCAGTCTGCATTATTTACGTGTTATATTTTTTGGATTTGGCAGAAGACAGGAAGAAGAAGGCACAGGCCGCAGAATCTGCCCCAGCGGGCACCAGTGCCCCGGAGGAGGAGCCACGGGCGACCACCAGCGCTGGTATATACTGTTTTATTTAGCAACGACTTTTGGTCAAAAACAGAAACATTTTTTGTTTACTGTATTTTAATTTAATTTTTTTATGTATAGCATAAGAGGAGCAGGAGGAGGAAGAGGAGGACCAGGAGGAGGGCGAAGGAGAGAGGCAGCCGGTGCAGCAGGAGGCCGCCAGTCCAGGTTTTTTTTTTTTTACTGTTGTATTTTGCATCGACTTTTGTTCGAAAATAAATCAGTTTTGTTGTTTACTGTATTTTTTATTTCTTTAATTTATTACATATAGCACTGGATATGCAGACGGTGGTGGTGGGGGAGGAGGAGTCGGAGCCTCAGGAGGCCGCCAGCACTGGTATATACTACTGTTATATTTTTTCAAGACTTTCAGTCAAAAATAGAAACCTGCTTTACTTACTGTATTTTCCTTCTTTCATTTATTGGATATATAGAAGAAGCCAGACCGAGCAATCAAGAGGCGATTGGCGAACTAAGGCTGGCTGTCAGAACACTCGATGCCATCCAGGAACTGCTGCAGGAACTCCGGGAGCACCTGAACAACACCGCGGACATCCTGGAGCGGCAGTAAGACAGAGACAATACTCAATATGGATGTGCCTCAGCTGCTCCTGCTCGCCTGCTTTGAGGTCGGACCAGCGTTTTCTGATCTGGTCCTTCGTCCTGTCTTTCCCAAACACCTCCAGGATGGTGGTGCGCGTAGCTTGTCAATGATACGATCCTTTCTAAAATTATTCTTCCTGCCGTAAGGGCCCTTACTGCAGTCATAATCTTTGTAATCAAAGATGCGGACCAGCTCCAACATCTCCTCAAATGCCAGTAATTCTAAAAGTGAACCAATACTCTGAACAAGATGTTCGCCTGGCTTGGAAGATGGCCGCCATTGTATGTTTGTTTGTGTTGTTTGTGCCCTTGTTGGGCAGTTTGCCATCCTTGGCATGTTCCCTTCCCTTCCCCATGTTGTAAATAAATTTTCTATTTTTTTCTATATTTTCCTCTTTGTGTGCGTTGCTTTACGTTAATAAGTTAATTATGTATTGCTTGGTTTCCACACTGTTAGCCACTTCGATGCGGAGGACTCGCTCAGCGCGTCCTCCGCATGGCTGCTGGTATGCGGAGGACGCGCTGAGCGCATCCTCCCTTTGGGGTCAGCGTTCGGCCGGGTTCCGGCGATCGCTGGCCCCCCCGGTGCGGGCTGACATCCTCGATGTCAGCCCAGCATCCGGAACCGCCGCCGGTGAAATTAGGTGTCATCGCGACAGCGCGATGACACCTAATTCAGGCGCCCCCCCGCATGTGCGGAGGAGGCGCCTGAAAGGGAGGGGGGGAGGTCCTTCGGACCTCTCTCCCTCCGATCGGCGGCGTTGCGCGGGTTAACCCAGGCACCATTTGGAAGGGCACAGCCTGCCCTTCCAAATGGTGCCTGGCATTAACCCCTGGGGAGCTGGATCGCGAATCTGCGCTGAAAAGTGCCGGTTCGTGATCCTTTCCCGGAGCTGGCCGACATCTTGGATGTCGGCCAAGCCTCCGGGAACTCCCCCTGAGGACTGGCGTCATCGTGCATAGCACGATGACGCCAGTCCTAGAGTTAACCCCTAACTGCCACCAACGGTGGAGATAGGGAGTTCCAATGAACTCCCTATCTCCCGATCCGTGGCAGCTAGGGGTTAAAGTTTGGTATGGTTGGATCGGCCAGAGCATGGCCGTTCCAACGATACCAAACACTACAGTGAAAAAAGTTTTAAAAAAAAATATATATATATATATATTGAAAAAAAAATTATAAAAATTAAATAAACATTTTTTTTTTATTTTTTTTGGTTCGTTAATGCAGCAATATTGTTCCCATTTCAATTATAATGTGAACAATGATGCTGCACTACCGAGGTGGTGGGGCAATATCCACGAGGAGCTGGGGCATGTAGACGAGGAGCTGGGGCATATCCACGAGGAGCTGGGGCATATCCACGAGGAGCTGGGGCATGTCCACGAGGAGCTGGGGCATATCCACGAGGAGCTGGGGCATGTCCATGAGGAGCTGGGGCATGTCCACGAGGAGCTGGGGCATGTCCACGAGGTGCTGGGGCATGTCCACGAGGAGCTGGGGCATGTCCACGAGGTGCTGGGGCATGTCCACGAGGAGCTGGGGCATATCCACGAGGAGCTGGGGCATATCCACGAGGAGCTGGGGCATGTCCACGAGGAGCTGGGGCATGTCCACGAGGTGCTGGGGCATGTCCACGAGGAGCTGGGGCATATCCAGGAGGTGCTGGAGCAATATCCACGAGGAGCTGGGGCATGTTCCACGAGGAGCTGGGGCATATCCACGAGGAGCTGGGGCATATCCACGAGAAGCTGGGGCATGTCCACGAGGAGCTGGGGCATGTCCACGAGGAGCTGGGGCATATCCATGAGGTGCTGGGGCAATATCCACGAGGAGCTGGGGCATGTTCACGAGGAGCTGGGGCATATCCACAAGGAGCTGGGGCATATCCACAAGGAGCTGGGGCATATCCACGAGGAGCTGGGGCATGTCCACGAGGTGCTGGGGCATGTCCACGAGGTGCTGGGGCATGTCCACGAGGAGCTGGGGCATGTCCACGAGGAGCTGGGGCATATCCACGAGGAGCTGGGGCATGTCCACGAGGAGCTGGGGCATGTCCACGAGGAGCTGGGGCATATCCACGAGGAGCTGGGGCATGTCCACGAGGAGCTGGGGCATGTCTACGAGGTGCTGGGGCATGTCCACGAGGAGCTGGGGTATATCCATGAGGTGCTCGGGCAATATCCACGAGGAGCTGGGGCATGTTCACGAGGAGCTGGGGCATATCCACGAGGAGCTGGGGCATATCCACGAGGAGCTGGGGCATGTCCACGAGGAGCTGGGGCATGTCCACGAGGTGCTGGGGCATGTCCACGAGGAGCTGGGGCATATCCAGGAGGTGCTGGGGCATGTCCACGAGTGCTGGGGCATGTCCACGAGGAGCTGGGGCATATCCATGAGGTGCTGGGGCAATATCCACGAGGAGCTGGGGCATATCCACGAGGAGCTGGGGCATGTCCACGAGGAGCTGGGGCATGTCCACGAGGTGCTGGGGCATGTCCACGAGGAGCTGGGGCATATCCATGAGGTGCTGGGGCATGTCCACGAGGAGCTGGGGCATGTTCACGAGGAGCTGGGGCATATCCACGAGGAGCTGGGGCATATCCACGAGGAGCTGGGGCATGTCCACGAGGAGCTGGGGCATGTCCACGAGGTGCTGGGGCATGTCCACGAGGAGCTGGGGCATATCCAGGAGGTGCTGGGGAAATATCCACGAGGAGCTGGGGCATGTCCACGAGGAGCTGGGGCATATCCATGAGGAGCTGGGGCATATCCATGAGGATCTGGGGCATATCCATGAGGATGTCGGATGTCGGCCAAGCTTCCGGGAACTCCCCCTGAGGACTGGCGTCATCATGCATAGCACGATGACGCCAGTCCTGGAGTTAACCCCTAGTTGCCACCAATGGTGGAGATAGGGGGTTCCAATGAACCCCCTATTTCCCGATCCGTGGCAGCTAGGGGTTAAAGTTTGGTATTGTTGGATCGGCCAGAGCATGGCCGTTCCAACGATACCAAACACGAATGTGAAAAAGTTTGTAAAAAAATTAAAAATAAAAAAATATTTAAAAAAATTTATAAAAGAAAATAAACAATTTTTTTTCTTTTTTTTGGTTTGTTAATGTAGCAATATTGTTCCCATTTCAATTATAATGTGAACAATGATGCTGCACTAACGATTTTTGTATGCGGTGCGTTTGTTAAAAATAGTGTAATTTTCCCCAAAAAAAAATGTAACGAGACCCCATCTCTAATTTTTTTAACAAGCGCACCCCATACAAAATATAACCGCAATTGCTCGCATGTTAAAATGTGAAAAAAAAACACTTTACACGTAAATTATTGAAAAATCATATTTTATTGCATTTTTTGTTATAATATACAGACAGGACATGACGTATACATATAATAATGACATATTATGAATCTGCCGAGTCTGACGGAAAGAACGATATATAATATGTCTGGGTCATATACTAAAATAAGCTTCAAAACACGTTTAAACATGATGAGCAAAACCGGTAAAAATGACCTCAGCACAGAGGTGTGAAAAGCCTCAGCAGCGAAAGGGTTAATTAAAAAAACACGATAGAATTGCCAGAATTATCGTATCGACAGAATAAATTATCGGATCCGAAAAACAAACCAAAAATTTATTATAAAAAATATATAAAGTAGTATTAAAAAAGTAAACCATAGTAGTTTTCATCAAAACGAATAGAGTCAGACAGCTTTGAAACGAGAACAGACGTTCCGAAAAAACGAAAAGTTCCGAAAAACGAAAAATGGGCGATATGCCGAAAACCATGTACAATTCCGAAAAACGAAAAGTTCCGAAAAACGAAAAATGGGCGATATGCCGAAAACCATGTACAATTCCGAAAAACGAAAATTTTCGAAATAACGAAAAGTCGATCGAGAAACCTAGTAAAGTGACCCGAAAATACGAAAAATGGTCGATATTCCGAAAAATAAATGTACCCGAAAACCGAATCGAGCCGAACCGAATCGAAACAGAAAGCAGTCGAAACGAGCCGAATCGAAAAGTTAAAAAATTTGAAAAATCTAATCGAATCGAATCGAAAAAAAAATCGGTGCACATCCCTACCCGACACAGGGGCTGCTTGCCCTCTTATCTGTGTCTGGGAGCGTCTGCCTGTCCTTTTTGTTCTTTCAGACATGGTGAGTGATATATAGATTAATATATACAGAACTCTGATTCAACGCTGGTATAAAGATTTAAATAACTCTGGTATAGCTCAGTGAGACACCCTGATAGCTGGCAGCCAGTGACAAGAGACAGATCACCTCAATTCACAAATGTTTTAAAGAAATTAGTGAGCCCCAAAATACTGCGTGGTACTGTATGTATGACGAGACACAGATCACCTTAATTCCCAAGTGTTTTAAAGAAATTAGTGAGCCCCAAAAAGACTTGCTGGCACAGTGACAAGATCCAGAAAATCACCTCAATTCACAAATGTTTTAAAGAAATTAGTGAGCCCCAAAATACAGCGTGGTACTGTATGTATGACGAGACACAGATCACCTTAATTCACAAATGTTTTAAAGAAATTAGTGAGCCCCAAAAAGATTTGCTGGCACAGTGACAAGACACAGAAGATCACCTCAATTCACAAATGTTTTAAAGAAAGTTGTAAACCCCAAACAAACTTGCTGGCACAGTGACAAGACACACATCACCTAAATTGCCTGATATTTGGTAGAAATGAGACCCCCCCAGACCCCCCCAGTAGCGTGGCAGACCGGCAGTAACAACACACACAACTATCTCCTCTGAAATCTCCTCTGAAATGCGTGCAGAATCGGCGCGTGGAAACGTTATATAGTGTGCTGCGGGACTTAGCTCTGTGAGCCCATGATTGGGCAAAATTTGCCCAATCAGGACTCTGAGCCGTGATTGGCATACTGTTTAACCTGTCTTGCACCTGCGTGGCACTGGCTGTGTGACAAGACGCAGATCACCTCAATTCCCAGATATTTTGTAGAAATTAGTGACCCCCAAAATACTGCGTGGCACTGGCAGTGAGTGACAAGACACAGATCACCTCAATTCCCAAATATTTTGTAGAAATTAGTGACCCCCAAAAAAGTGCATTGTGGTCCATTGTGGTGCATTGTGGGTGAACACGTGGCGAACACCCGGAAATGTTCGTAGTTCGCAAACAAATGAACAGGCTAGGTTCGATGCGAACTCCGGACCGATCGAACCGAACAGCTCATCCCTACCGGGCAGCACCTCTACAGTCTGACGCTAGCTTTAACCAGCGCGCTGTGTGCAGCTTCTGAGAAGATAGATTTAAAAATGTCCTCGGATTTTATTCTTTTTAGAAATGTGTCGCCTTACCTTAGCCTGGTGGTCAGTCAGTGGGGGCTCTCTGGTTGTGGGGGGGGGTCTGCCGTGGCCACAGGTGCAGAAGCTCCCTCTCTGCGCCACCTCTCTGCCTCATGCACCCGGCTGGCCAGCCCGCACAGTCGCAGCTCTGTCATCCGGGTGCATGCTCCTCAAGAGATCCTTGGTGTAACGTTGGGAGCTTCCAGCCCTACCTGTGTGCTTGAGGACAGCATGTCTGATGCTGCTCGCTGACTAATGCCCAGTTTAAATGGAGACAGGCAGGGAGGTGGCTGCATGAGGCGTGGCTTGAGTGGGGGGCGTGGCCTGGTGAAGGTCTTTAAAAACCCTCAGTGTTTTCTCAGCAGTTGCCAGATCGTGGTTATCCATACCTGAGCTCCTTGTACCTGACTGCTATATTGAATTAACCCGTTATTGACCTCTGCTTGTTTCTGACTATTCTGCCTTCTGTTGCCCTAGACCTTTTTCTTGTACTACGCCACTGCTCTGATATCGACCCGGCTATTCCATTTGACCATTCTGAACTCTGTATTCCTGATTCTGGCTCGGCTGACTACTCCCTGTGTTGTTAACCCTTTCTGTCTAGCTAGTTTACCTGGCCAATTCTAAGGACCAGACAGTTAGAGATCTTTCACGGCTATTATGTTGGTAGCTTCTGGGCTCTGTGGAGTGTGGGGTGTTAAGTACTGCGTGGTGGGATCTGGGAACCGTGACACTTGGGAGGCCCCGGCGGCCTGCCCTCTACAGTGCCTGATTAGAGGGCCTTGTCTGCCTGATGTTTTAGCAACAAGATTGTTTTATCCCATAGGCTTCATTGTTAAAAATATTCCTGTTTTAATTCAATATCTAATAAACAGTTGCTTATAATATTCTGCAGTAAAGAGACTCTTTATTTTCAGATTTTTTAGGATTTTTTAAGCATTTTTTTAAAAAAAATTCCAATTTATTTTTTTGCGAACGGCCTGAAAAGTTCGAAGTTCGCGAACTTTCGAACAGCCGATGTTCGATGCGAACATCAAACCGATTCATACCCGCAGCCCATCCCTAGTCTGCGGTCGTGCCCTGGGGTCATCTAGCAGTAAAGCTATAGTGTCCCTTGTCCTAGTGGATGACAAGCCCAGCGTTACATCACAAGCAGCCAAATGAATAGTCTGAAAACAGAGTCAAAAGAGTAGTCAGAAACAAAGCCAGAGTCAATAGACAGGATATCAATAGCAAGGTATTCAAGAGCGCACTGCACAGGAATAAACCACTACAAGGCAATGACCGCTTGGTTTTTAAATCTGACGGGACCATCATTGACCTGCGGCTGCAAACACTGGCAATCAGTTGCAGGCCATTGAGCACGGTGGTGCTGACCATCCAGGGGGACAGCCATGACAGGTACCACCTGTGACATAAGTCACTTTGGACCTGGGAGGCATATTGTGCAGGTCTCATAATCCATAATATTTCATTGGCCTCTCTTGTTGCGTGCAGAATGTTTGTGTAATCTGTGTTATGCAAGAATATTGTTATTTCTATTGTATGGTCCTTGTGTATCTGTTATCTGTTGAGTGGATTAGACTCCCAGCCTACCCTGTTTCAGGAATGTGTTTCTCTGTTTATATTTGAATCGTTTGTAAATATACTGTCTGTAATCTGGTTTGTCAATCACGATTTCCATTGTCCTGTCTGTCTAGGAATGTTGAGCAACTGTTTAACCAATTATCTGTGTAGTCTAATTAGGTCTCCGAACAGTTTCTAGGGGAGGTTTTGTATATGGAAATAACCCATATGTGACTGTATAAATATGTGTGTCTGACCCTGATTTCTTTTTTAGGCATTTTTCTGGATTTTTTGGGTGAAATTTTAGGCTTCCCAATTTATTTTAAAGCAAGAAACCTTTTTTTCCATAGGTTGCAATGTAAAAAAATATTCCCCTTTTTCTTAAATATTTCATAAACCGTTTATTTTTTTCACTTGCAGCAAGAAGGCTCTGCATTTATTTGTTTTTTAGGGTGAAATTTGACGTCAGTGAAATGCCCTGATTTTCGGTGGATCAGTTCGCTTTGGTGCCGTTCAGTACAGTTCAGCAGCGGTGAAATGTCCCATAGAGAAGTATTGGTTAATCTATTTAGAGGAGGGGGCGTGGCTGGCTGCGGAGGTGAGTGGTCCTGCTTTGGAGGAGCTCCGATTACTCCTGTATCTTGAGCGGTTTTCCTGGCGCTTACACCTGTCATACCTTGTTCCTGACGACCCCTCTGCGGCTGGTCATAGGGAGGATTGTTCCGGGACCCTGTTTACCCCCTCTCACAACCCGCGCAACGGCTGAGTCCGCCATCTTATCTTAAAGGCCTAGTGGAAGAGTTAAAGCCTACCCTTGACCCGCGGTGTCCAGTGTTGGGATGGGGAAGAAACCCAAGGCTAGTGACGTGGAGGAGAACACCCCAGACATTCGGCTCTCACTGAGTGGCACAGCGGAGCGCAGGCTGTTACAACGTCAGCCTCTGGGTCATGGCAATGTGAGCCACAGGAGACCAGTGCGCCCGGCCCCCCATCTCCCCTGCGGCAGACTCCAGCCGAGATGGATGATGGCGACTTGCCGGCCACCAAAAACAATATTAATGCTCTCCTGGCAGACACCAGGCTTGCTTGGCAGGCTGATCTCTGGGCCCTCGAATCAAACCTTACTGCCACCCAGACCCAGGTGACCGCCGTTCAAGCAGACGCAATGGAGATCGAGGAGGTTCAGGCCGTAACCTCCTCTCAATTGAAGGACCTTCAAGTACAGGTGGGAAATCTGCAGGCGGCTGTGGTGTCTCGAGGCTCGTCATCGACTGCGCAACCTGAAGCTTCGAGGGGTACCTGAGTCAATACTAGATGCTACTCTGCTGGACTACGTTACCCGCTTCGTGTTAGCTGTTCTTACTCCCGGTGCCTTTCTCCAGGGTCCAGGTCTCTCGGCGGCCCGGGTGCGGAAGGCAGCCTCGGAACCAGCTGGTGTCCCCCGTGACATCGTTGTGGTTCTCCGAGATGTCGGTTTGCAGATGCAGATGCTGGAAGCGACTCGCAAAATCCCCCCAGTTACTTTTGAGGGTGTCTCCATTGCGGTCTACAGAGACCTTCCTTTTTAGTTTTGGCTGCTAGGTGACGGTTCCAACCTGCCACTACACTTTTGCGGGCCCACGGTTTGCGATACAAGTGGGGGCCACTTGGCTCCTTGCTCATACCCTTTGGCGACGGCCATGTTTCAGCGACCACGGCGGAAGACGCAATTGCTCATCTCCAAGCCCAGGGTATAGCATTGGAAGCTCCGTGCAGTGTGGCGAGCGACTTTATGGTGGGATCACCCACTCCTTCCAGGGAACCAGATTGAGCTGATTTTTTACCCGCTTTCTAGATGGCTTTTTTTTTTTATGCACTGGAGTGTTACAGGACACTTATTTGTTTATAGAAACACCCCCCCCCCTTTTGCTTTTTGCTGTTAAGTTGCATTACCGGCTACTATGGTCATTGCGGACAGGTTGGACAGTGGGGCTTCTCGCTGGTGGAGGAAACAAACTTTTTCTTTCTTTCTTATTTAATCCCCTGCCCCCTCCCCTCTCCCCCCTCATTAACCCCTTTCCCGGGAGCAGGGTCTCGTGGTGGGCGAGCCTTGAGGTGGCCACCTAGGCTCTCGCCACCCTTTTAGGCCCTACCATGGCCCTTCTCTTGTGGTTCCCTCCTCAGCCCCCTGAACCCCTTCGGGGGAATAGGGGCGAGCTGTTGAATACCACGCGTCTTTGGACAAGGTGCTCCTTTTTGTTCCTATGCCCCTTCCCTACCCCCCCCACCTTTTTTTTTGCCTTCCTCTTCCCTCTGAGGATATTGTGCAGCCTCCTGTCTCACCAGCAGCCATCTTATTAGATTAGTTCATATTTCTCTGTTTGTACCCTGAAACCTCTTTCTCAGTGTGTTTATTGTACTGCTGCCTTAATTGAAATAAAATTTTGTGGAAAAAAAAAACTATTCAGAGGGCACCGTAAACCACCGCATTGTCAGTGAAATTCTCAGATTTTCGGTGGTTCAGTACACCAGGTTTAAACAGGAGAATCCCATAGGTTTCAATGTAAAAAATATTCCCCTTTTTATCTTCTTATTAAATATTTATTAAACCATTTATTATTCTCGCAGCAATAAGACATTTTGTTTATGTTAGAGCTGAACGGTTCTCCTCTCCCATCTCTGGTCTCCGTGTGTCCCGCCATCTCCATACAGGTCAGGATTTGCTGTACCCAGACATCCTTGGGCAAGACACATAACGGTTAGGGATGCACCAATACCACTTTTTTAAGACCGAGTACGAGTACCGATACTTTTCTTCAAGTACTCACCGATACCGAGTACCAATACTTTTTTTATGTCATGTGAATGCTTTCCAATAAGAACAGACCTCATATAAAAATGCCCCCAGCTCATGGATACTGCCCCAGCTCATGGATTTACCCCCAGCTCATGGATTTGCCCCAGCTCATGGATATGCCCCAGCACATGGATACTGCCCCCCAGGTCATGGATACTACCCCCCAGCTCATGGATACTGCCCCAGCTCATGGATCTGCCCCAGCACATGGATATTGCCCCAGCTCATGGATATTATGCCCCAGGTCATGGATACTGCCCCCCAGTTCATGGATATGCCCCAGGTCATGGATACTGCCCCCCAGCTCATGGACCTGCCCCAGCACATGGATTATGCCCCAGCTCATGGATATTGCCCCGCTCATGGATATTGCCCCAGTTCATGGATATACTGCCCCAGCTCATGGATATACTGCCCCAGCTCATGGATATGCCCCAGCTCATGGATATACTGCCCCAGCACATGAATATGCCCCAGCTCATGGATATACTGCCCCAGCACATGGATATACAGTACTGCCCCAGCTCATGGATATACTGCCCCAGCTCATGGATTTGCCCGAGCTCATGGATACTGCCCCAGCACATGGATATGCCCCAGCTCATGGATATGCCCCAGCTCATGGATATGCCCCAGCTCATTAAATATATGCCCCCCAGCTCACCTGGAGCTCTCCGCGAAGATACTTACCTTCCTGGGCGACGCCGGGAAAGTCTTCGTGCGTTGCGCTCATTGGAAGGCCCCCAGCCTCGACCACGTGGGACAATGTGATCGCGGCTGGGGTCCTTCCAATGAGCGCACGCGGGGAAACTTTCCCGTCGTCGCCCAGGAAGGTAAGTATCATTGCGGAGAGCTCCAGGTGCCTGTCCAAATGCTCTTTTGGCATTCGGACAGACCCTGCAGCTGCTCACCGCATTCATACTTTCCTTCCTGGGCGACGCTGGAAAAGCTTCTGCGCGTGCGCTCGTTGGAAGGACCCCAGCCGCGATCACATGGTCCCACGTGGTCGCGTCTGGGGGCCTTCCAACGAGCGCAACGCGCGAAGACTTTCCCGATGTCGCTCAGGAAGGTAAGTATAAACACAGTGAGCAGCTGCAGGGCCTGTCCGAATGCCAATAGAGCATTCGGACAGCCGCCCCAGCCCCTCGGATGCCGGCAAGCCGGCTCAATGCCGGCTTCCGGTATCGGGAAAAATAATGTATAATTAATGCAGCATATGAATCCACACACTGCTGGGAAGCACCTCTCTGCGGTATAATTACTCCTGCAGTACCCGGTATCGGCACCGATACCTATACTTGTATCGGTATCGGTGCAACCCTAATAACGGTACATACTTGCCACCCAGGACATACTTGAAACCGAGAGAAATCTCAATGTATCCTTCCTGGTAAAATCCTTTCTCAAAAAAAATAAAATAATTGATGAGCGCGTGCGTGTGCAAAATGAGGCACAGACAACCCTGCTGTGTCCTTCAAATTCAAAATTGTATTCATCAACAGTCAAGAGTATATATGCCTTTACATACCAAATGGAGGAGCTGATGCCATAACCAGAGACTGCCACGTGTACGAAGTGATTGTAGCACTTCACCATATAAGGTGACACCAATATGTAATTGAGAGCAAGTTTTAAGGAATTTGCCTCAGAGGTATAGCCGGGTGGGGTCTCCCATACAACAGAGCAGGATTTAGCAGGCACAGGGGGGTTGGGACAGATGGCTTAATTGCATATTCCAATTATTTATATTTTGGATAACTTGTAAAATCCTTTACAATCCCTTCTTTTGTCAGAACAGGTGACAATCAATAAATACAAATATAGGGCGAGAATAGTGTCCATGGGATAGTTCACTCGGGGGTCTTCTCGCACAAATCATTTGTGGGTCCAAAGAACCATCGGCTTTCCTTCCAGGCTCAGTACCTGTTCAGGTGTTGCACTATATAGGGGAGGGCAAGCAGGGGTGTAGTATTGTTAACGGAATCCACTCAGTTCTGTCGGGAGAAAGGTCGGCCCTGTGCGGTCAATGACTATCTGGACACGAGTCAATTGCAGCAAAGGCGTACTTTATTTGACGTCAAGTCTCAGCCAGGATTGAATCGCAAAGACTGAGTGACGTGAACACATGGTCAAAAAGTTTTATACATGAATAGATAAACAGGTACATCCCAGCAACCCACCCATGGGCGATTTGCCCTCCCACGGGCAAATGTACCATCCCTTTAACTCAAATACAAAGACATTCCACATATTGGCAGTAAATTGGCATCTTTCGTATACATAGTACAGGAGGGGTGGGGTCGCGCCTATTCCCCGATGGGGCGGCTGCAACCACCAAATGCATCCAGCCCAACAACATGTGTGAAACATAAAGAAAAAGATGTCATCTGAGCTTATTCCCATTATACCGTGTGAAACTAAACACAATTAGAGGTTTGGTTTCTTATTAATGGCCATTATAAGACTAAGCTCGCCCGCCAGCATCAAGGCACCTCTAATGAGGGCGAGTCCTATCCAAAAATGAAGCCACAGGCTGCTGAATAGCAAACCATACCTGCTCATGCTGCTTGTCAGACATGAGGTAGACTGGTGGGCCTTTATTTATGCTCCCCCAGAAACAAAATCCACTTTGGGATCAAAAACAAAGACACAGAGCGGGATCTTGCTGCAGGGATGACCTGGCTGGAAGTACATTAAAACATACATAGTACAGGAGGGGTGGGGTCACGCCAATTCCCCGATGGGGCGGCTGCAACCACCAAATGCATCCAGCCCAACAACATGTGTGAAACATAACAAAGAAAAAGATGTCATCTGCGCTTATTCCCATTATACCGTGTGAAACTAAACTCAATTAGAGGTTTGGTATCAGGGTTCAAAGGAACCTCCTATCTCCACCCCTATCTTTCCTTAGGAGTCAATGAGGACGTTCCCCACACGTCCTCAGCAGTGAATGGGTTAACATCCAGCCAGATCCTGTCACCGTCCACCTCCACGGGACTTGTTTACTGTATAAACTGATAAGAGTACTGATGGTCTAATGAGAGCTTTTGTTCTCGGCTCTTGCTCTCTGACCTTGATGTAGCTAAATCAGTATACTGACACTCCTGCTTGTGTTAGCCCGGATCTCGTTTATTTAATTGCTCTGCCTGTTAGTTTTAGGAATTCCAGAAATCTATGCAAACTCGTCTAATTCAACTAATATTCGCTATGTACATTTATGTGAACCTAAGTCTTGCTCAAGATGGCCGTTATGAACCATCTTGGCGGATTATTTCTGGCCTGATTCTATTACATTCCCCCTTGGCTAGTGTCTCAGGTTCTCCTTCCTTGAGACCCTTAGCCATTACACTTTGAATTCCTCATTATCAAAAACCTTGTACTTTGGGGGTGGCTCCTTCATTGGAAACAAATAAGGAGTAATCATTAACGGTATCTTTCTTGAGGGAGTCCAAGCTTTCTTACACAAGGGCCATAGACACAATCCTATCCGATTGAGTACAGTCCCTGTCACCAAGAGCACAATGATCATCATGATTATTGATCCGACCCAAGAAATAAAACCTAGAACAGATCCAAAACAGTCTCCGAATGACCCAAATCCTCAGAAAGGATTCCAGCCCTCCATAGCTATTTTCCTAACCTTGTTCTGTATCTGTGATACCTTCTCTTGGTGATCCTGAATAACCTGGTAGTAATCTGGAACCTCTTCAGTTGAGTTCCGGATGAAGGTACAACATTCATAGTGCATTGTCATTTCACATAACCCATTCAAGGCTGCACTAATCTGTTCCAAAGCCATATCATGTATCGTTTGCATTTTTCGGATTTCACGCAGTTCAAGATTCAACAGTTGGATATCTTTGCTAGTAAGATTCAAAATTTCATCCATCAATACAGAATAATTGTTCATTCTTTTCATCAACTCTATTCCCCAGCCAGTCCATGCCAGAAACCATGCCCATACTTTTTCGAAAACTGTTTTCGCTTATGTTTGTCAAAGACCAAGGGATACCTGGGGTGTGATGTGGTGTCAGGCAATGTGTCGTCCCCCTGTACCCTCTGGATAGGGATCAATTTGGCTATATAACACATCCCAGTGAGTGTAGGTGGTACCCAAGTGTAACATGAATTCCCACAGCACACATGGTATCCCCCCGTTAGCAAGAATCGGGACATGTAGTGTACTCCCTTGTGGACTTCGACCATCATCTTTATCAGCTGGTGTAAGAGGTATTTTGCATTCTGTTGGGTGGTAGTAACATTGGCTATTATTAATCTCTGTCCCATGGTCAGGTTTACTGGTCTAACCACAAGCCTCCCCATCTCCCTGGTCCTGACAGGGATTTGTTTACTGTCAAATTAAAATCGGCTGGACTGGCATGGGTTATTTTCAATATTCAAATCATCTTCTCCTATTTGAAAACACCAATCAGGAGGGTAAATAGGTCCAGTTAACGGATAAACTGGTAAGGCTCCAGCTTGCCTCATTTGAGTGTCATTCAAAGGCTGGATGGTGATGTTTCCAATAGGCTTGGCAAACGATTTTTTTTTCGGTTCGATTCGGTTCGATTTGTTCGGATGTTTAAAATTTTCGATTCGGCTCGTTTCGACCGATTTCTGTTTCGATTCGGTTCGGTTCGGCTCGTTTTTCGTGTACATTTTTTTTTCAGAATATCGACCATTTTTCGTGTTTTCGGGTCACTTTGCTAGTTTTTTTGTATCGACTTTTCGGAAATTTCGGAAATGTTCATTTTTTCGGAACGTCTGTTCTCCTCGTTTCAAAGTGTCTACGATAATTCTGGCGATTCTATCGTGTTTTTTTTTATTAAATAAATATCCTTTTTTTCTTATGAATAATTGAATATACATTTCACAACTTTATTTAATCATATTAAAATGGTATGAAAGCCAAGAAAAAAAAATGAACAAAACGATTTAAAAAACGCTGAACTGACCCAAATGCCACAAGAAACAAGTGATACGCATTTACAAATACAAAATTTAGAGAATCAGCGATATAACCGATAATAGTTAAATATACGATTTCCAGAATTACCGAAATGGAACCGAAATCACGAATGGAACCGAAATCATGAATAGAACAAAAATAAATTTCGATTTGACACATTTCAAGTCCATTCGAAAAATCGAAAAAAATTTCGTTTTGGCTCGGAAAACTTTTTGGATCTAACGGTTTTCGGGTCCGACCCGATTCGGAAATTCGGCCGAATCCGAAAACATTCCGAAATTCCGAAACCCGAAACGCACATCCCTAGTTCCCAAAAGAAAACGTGCTCAAGTTCATGGGTAATGCGGCAAATGGGATACAAATTGTTTCTGGGTGCAATCTGCTGCACACCCAGCATGAGATCTGTCAAGACTTTTGGGCATAAGCATACTTAAACTTTA